>WNWK01054309.1:0-11597 GCA_009830355.1 Cherax destructor
CATCATTTGTATTTTTATTAGGCCTGAATCCAAATTGACAGTGGTTGAGTACGTTGTTGGAGGTGAGGTAGGAATATATTTGTCTATGAATTAATTTTTCAAAGATTTTGGAGAAAGGGGTAAGTTAGATATCGGCCTGTAGTTATTCAGGTCTGCTTGATCTCCTCCCTTATGTATTGGGGTGACCTCGCTATTTTGAGTATTGATGGGAAGGTAGAGGATTCAATGGATTTGTTAAAGTGTTGCAATAATTGGTGAGAGAACTTGAGAGGCTTTTTTGTATATATAAGGTGGTAAGTTATTTAGGTCACCTGCTTTGTTTTTTAATGTGTTGATTATAAGTGAAACTTCTATTGGGTTGGTTGGGGCTAGGAATAGTGTGTTCGGATAGGTACCAGTGAGATAGTCGTTAGGTGGAGTATTAGAACTTGGGATTTTGCTTGCCAGCTTTTTACCTATGGTGGAGAAGAAATCATTGAGTTTGTTTGCTGTTTCAATAGGTGGGAGTAGGGGTTCATCTGGTTTTGTTAGTTTGATTGTTCTGTTTGTGGATATCTTTTTTGTTCCTAGAATTTCAGATAGGGTTTTCCAGGTCTTTTATATCACCTTTTAAGTTATGTAATCTGTTCTCATAGTACAGTTTTTGACCTTCTTATCAGACTCGTTAGGTTTGATGAGTAGCGTTTTGTTTGTTCTCTTGATATTTGTCCCATTCTGTACTGTTTTTCATATAGGTGCTTTATATTAATGGATTTGAGTATGCTGGGGGTTAGCCAGGGACTATTTAATCTTTTAGTTGTGATTTGTTTAGTTTTTTTAGGGGAGTGCTTATTATAGAGGTATTGGGTGGCTAACCCTCCGGGGTTAAAAATCCGAAGAAATCTTATCTTATCTTTATTGTGAGCAGTTTTCTTCAAAGTAGTAGCAGGCAGTTGTGTTAGGTAGTTATCCTAGGTTGATGGTCGTCTGGGTCGTCATTCCTTCCTTCCTACATTCCTTCTTACCTTCCTTCCTACATCCCTTCCTTCTTTACTACCTTTCATCTCGTCCTTCCTTCCTTCCTTCTGGTTTCTATATATATACACACATAGTCACTGGACACATGCCTAGAACTGCTATAAGCTTCTGGAAGCTGGTTGTTGTGTCTGGGTCATCATTCTGTCCTTCCTTCCTTCCTTCCTACATTCCTTCTTACCTTCCTTCCTACATTCCTTCTTACCTTCCTTCCTACATTCCTTCTTACCTTCCTTCCTACATTCCTTCCTTCCTTTCATCTCATCCTTCCTTTCTTCCTTCCTTCTGGTTTCTATATACTATACACATATATAATCACTGGACACTTCATATAATTGCTATAAGCTTCTGGAAGCTGGTTGTTGTTTCTGGGTCGTCATTCCTTCCTTCCTTTATTCCTTCCTTCCTACATTCCTTCTTACCTTCCTTCCTACCTTCCTTCCTACCTACCTTCGTTCCTACCTACCTTCCTTCCTACCTTCCTACATTCCTTCCTTCCTACATTCCTTCCTTCCTTCATTCCTACCTAACTTCCTTTCATCTCGTCCTTCCTTCCTTTCATCTCGTCCTTCCTTCCTTTCATCTCCTCCTTTCTTCCTTCTGGTTTCTATATATACGCATATATAATCACTGGACACTTCATAGAACTGATATTAGGCTTCTGGAAGCTGGTTGTTGTGAGTGTGTGGACTTATAAATATGCTGAGTCAGGGTGTGACTGCTGTCAAAATGACATATTATACCATCACTCACCTCCCTCACTGCCTGTCAACACCCATGGGGTCCCATGCTCTTCTTCCCCACAGTCCTTCCTACCTACTTACCTACCTACTTACTTACCTACTTACCTACTTACTTACCTACTTACTTACCTACTAACTTACCTACTTACCTACACACTTAGCTACCTATTTACGTACATACCTACTTTTTTTCATAGAACTGCTATTAGCTTCTGGAAGCTGGTTGTTTTGAGTGTGTGGACTTATAAATTTGCTGAGTCAGGGTGAGGCTGCTCTCAAAATGACATATTATAACATCACTCACCACCCTTACTGCCTGTCAACACCCATGGGGTTCCATGCTCTTTTTCCCCACAGTCCTTCCTACCTACTTACTTACCTACCTACTTACCTATTTACTTACCTACTTACTTATTTTCTTTCATTCTTTTTTCTTTCTTCCTTCTGGTATCCTGGGCATTGCTTTCGGTCACAAACTCCTCAAAACCATGAAATTCATCTTCACTGACACTTCCATCTGTGTCAGAGCTATCACTTGGGAAGAGAAGAGTCCCAGATTCGCCTGGAGACATATTTCTTACTGCTAGGCATGGTGAACAAGGACTACTGAAATGATGTTCCCACAATGCACCACTGGCTCACCGATTTTTTTTATACTGCGCACACTGACCACACACCCATTCTCTCACATGTGGGCCTACCAGCTTTCTCCCAATTGATTTGAGGCCGCTAGAATTTATGCGTATTAATACGTCCGAAACAGTGGCTCGTGTGACGTATATATACGACCGAAACAGTCAAAGGGTTAATTCAAACACACTGTCACAGTTTTTTTTTCTCATGCACTGCGTGCTGCAGTGCATGCAGTGTGGTAAGTACTCACCTATTTGTACTCACCTATTTGTGGTTGCAGGGGTCGAGTCATAGCTCCTGGCCCCGCCTCTTCACTGATTGCTACTAGGTCCTCTCTCTCCCTGCTCCATGAGCTTTATCAAACCTAGTCTTAAAACTATGTATGGTTCCTGCCTCCACTATGTCGCTTTCTAAGCTATTCCACTTCCTGACAACTCTATGACTGAAGAAATACTTCCTAACATCCCTTTGACTCATAGGAGTCTTCAACTTCCAATTATGACCCCTTGTTTCTGTGTCCCCTCTCTGGAACATCTTGTCTCTGTCCACCTTATCTATTCCTCGCAGTATTTTATATGTCGTTATCATGTCTCCCCTAACCTCCTGTCTCTAGTGTCGTCAACGATTTCCCTATTACCTTTCTTGATAGGACAATCCCCTTAGCCTGGGACTAGTCTTGTTGCAAACCTTTGCACTTTCTCCAATTTCTTGAGCGGCTTGACAGGTGTGGGTTCCAAACCGTGCTGCATACTCCAGTATGGGCCTGACGTATATGGTATACAGAGTCTGAATGATTCCTTAGTGAGGTATTGGAACGCTATTCTTAGGTTTGCCAGCACCCGTCGGTGCACACTTACCACACAGATCCATTCTCTCATATTTAGGCCCAAATTTACCGCTCACAGCTCATCTGAGTGAGCTGAGCTCAACGCATAGAACTACTGCTTGGACCCTGTGGACAAGGTGTAGATCTATAGCTTGGACCCTCAAAGGGTTTACATCATTCCAAAGACAATCACAGAATCTTGCTATGTGTATTATGTTCTGCTCATTACTTCCAGAAGACTCAACATGGATAACATTAATCCTTTCACTGTCGGTCCTGTAATATTACGGCTTGAGAGCCAGTGTTGGTCCCATAATACTACGCCGAAATTCTAGCGGCTTCAAATCTAGCGGGAGAAAGCTGGTAGACCTGCATGTGAGAGAATGGGTCTTGTGTGCTCAGTGTGAGCAGTATGAAAAAATTCGGGGCACCTGCATTGCATTGTGGGAATGCCATTTCAGTACGCCTTGTTTACCATGCCTCGCGGAAAGAAATTCCTCACTCCCCGGCGAATTGGACTTTTCTGTTCCCAAGTGATAGTTCAAACACAGATGGAAGTGTCAGTGAAGATGAATTTCATGGTTTTGAGGAGTTTGTGACCGAAAGCAATGCCCAGGAAACCAGAATGAATGAATGAATGAATGAAGGAAGGAAGGAAGGAAGGAAGGAAGGAAGGAAGGAAGGAAGGAAGGAAGAAAGGAAGGAAGGAAAAAAGAAAGAAAGAAAGAAAGAAAGGAAGGAAGGAAGGTAGGAAGGAAGGAAGGAAGGATGACCCAGATGACCATCAACCTAGGATAACCCAAAAATGTCAGACAGAGTGACTTATTTCCATGTGGGTGGTGGGGTAGACAGCATGGTTGGTGGGGAAGACAGTGTGGGTGGTGGGGAAGACAGCATGGTTGGTGGGGAAGATGGTGTGGGTGGTGGGTGGTGGTGATTTTGTAATGCGTCATTGTGACACCAGCCGCCGCTCTCAGCACATCCACAACAAAGGCCAAACACACACAACAACCTTCCCCAAGCTGTAGCAGTTCTAGGAACGTGTCCAGTGACTATATATGTGTATATATATTGTAGAACAATAGTAATAAACAACTTTTTTTATTGTTGGTTGGTGTGTACATATTTTGTCAACAATATAATTGATAACAATGTTTGTGGGGTTATTGTGTAGCATACAACCAGTGAATATATATACAATATACCTTATATTGGTCTCATAAACCATAAAAGTTACTTGAAAGAATAAAATATTAAAAACTAAAAGAAAAAAGTAGAATAAAAGTACAGTAAATATAATATTACCGATTGAGCGGCAGTCGTCGAAGTTGCTGTAAGTGGTTCACTTTCTGTCAACTTCACGCCTCTATATCTCAGTAAGTATTGATCGCAATTTTTGTTTTGTTTTAAAACACTTACAAAAATATTCTTAAGATTTTGGTAAGAAAAATAATTTTTTTTTTCGAATATTTTTCAACAGAGTTAGAGTTTAGGATCACAGGTCTCGACAGTGAAAGTCTTAAAACAGCTTCAACAATGTGGAATCCTAAGAAGGAAACTAATGACAAATTCAGTCGGTAGCCAAGAAAAAAGAATGAAATAATATAATACTGCTCACATCCCCACCAAAGAGAACAAAATGTAGAATCCTTATTGGCTGTTCTTATGTGTCTACAGGATCTGTATCTCAGAATACCTCAAAGAAGAGTGCAACATTCTAAAAGACATCTTCCTGAGACTTAGGTTTCCCACACAAATCTGTAACTGTAGGAGCAAAGCACAAAATCTTCACCTCACCACATCCAAAGAACAACATAGGCAGAAAACTCATCTTTCCTGCAGGCCATACTGCATGATACACCCACCCTCTGTAAGAGCATCATATCAAGCACCAAAGACATGACCAAGATTCAAAACATCCACCTGAACCTCAGTAATAATAATAATAATAATAATATTTTTATTTTAGCATGATGCATGTTTGTACAAAGGAGTGTAACAATTAGGTGAACATGCCAAAAGCCCCTTTATATGCAGAGCATTTCGGGCAAACTTAAGACTAACTTAAGATTAATAAGGCAATAACAGTGCTGTAATTTGTACATACGTATGGTCATTAGGTGAGTTACAATGAGTACAAGAAAATTGAATCATCCTCTCCTCACTTAGCGACATACAAGTACCATCCGACTTATGACTGAGCTTGGTTCCGACCAACCGGTCGTAAGTCAAAATAGACGCAAGTCGAACCTTAGAAAATTGCCGACATACTGGGTAGGGCATAATGTCAAACTGTTACTTTCATCTTCTGGTCAAGAGTAAGAGCCTTTCTTGCCTTCTTGCCACAAGTTCCAGTGCAAGATTCAGACTTCCTCTTAGTGCCCATGGTGAAATTTACTGTCCAGGTACATATATACAGTACAGTACAGTTAATACAGTATGATGCTGCTGATAGGGCAGCGTAACTCAAAGTGATGCTGCCTAAGTGATGTGAGAGCTCTCCAGAGATGGCGCGTTGCGTGAGTAGCCTTCAACTGTCGTACGGCGGTATGCATCGGCCCACCCAGCCCTGCTGCCAGACGTATGGTTGTAGGTATGAGTGGTTGTATGTCGAGCAGGTCGTAAGTCGGATGGTACATGTACTCGTTTACCGATGACTCAGACTTATGACGGGCTCTCTGACCAGTATGCATATGTAAATAATGTATATTATAGCTGATTTTCTCTCTTCTGTTTATTACAATATACAGTGGACCCTCGGTTAACGAATACCCCGGAAATCGTGCAATTATGTAAGTATAATTTTGTAAGTTCTTGTGGAAGTGTATTTTTGGGGGTCTGAAATAGACTAACCTACGTGAAATTTTTCCTTAAGGGAGTAAATTCGTTCGGTAATGGCACTTGAGCAGACTTCAGGAGTGAAGTTTTTACGAAACTCGGGGGTCCACTGTACAGTACACTACTGTATAAACTGTTTTACATGATGGTAGGATTGCTGGTGTCTTTTTTCTGTCTCATAAACACGCTGGATAACAGGTATATCTAGCTACTTCTACTTACACTTTAGGTCACACTACACTGGCATACACATGCATATATATACA
The DNA here is from genome assembly GCA_009830355.1 of Cherax destructor. Classification (NCBI taxonomy): domain Eukaryota; kingdom Metazoa; phylum Arthropoda; class Malacostraca; order Decapoda; family Parastacidae; genus Cherax; species Cherax destructor. The sequence goes on from WNWK01054309.1 coordinate 6,321, forward strand.
TACACACATCTAGGTTTTCTTCTTTTCTTAATAGCTCTTGTTCTTTTTATTTTCTCTATTGTCCATGGGGAAGTGGAAAAGAATCTTTCCTCCGTAAGCCATGCGTGTCGTATGAGGCGACTAAGATGCCGGGAGCAATGGGCTAGTAACCCCTTCTCCTGTACAAATCTACTAAAAACGAGAAGAAGAAAAACTTTATAAAACTGGGTTGTCTGAATGTGCGTGGATGTAGTGCGGATGATAAGAAAGAGATGATTGCCGATGTTATGAATGAAAAGAAGTTGGATGTCCTGGCCCTAAGCGAAACAAAGCTGAAAGGGGTAGGCGAGTTTCAGTGGGGAGAAATAAATGGGATTAAGTCAGGAGTATCTGAGAGAGTTAGAGCTAAGGAAGGGTAGCAATAATGTTGAAGGATCAGTTATGGAAGGAAAAGAGGGAATATAAATGTGTAAATTCAAGGATTATGTGGATTAAAATAAGGGTCGAATGCGAAAAGTGGGTCATAATAAGCGTGTATGCACCTGGAGAAGAGAGGAGTGTAGAGGAGAGAGAGATTTTGGGAGATGTTAAGCGAATGTATAGGAACTTTTGAACCAAATGAGAGAGTAATTGTGGTAGGGGACCTAAATGCTAAAGTGGGAGAAACATGCAGAGAGGGTGTAGTAGGTAAGTTTGGGGTGCCAGGTGTAAATGATAATGGGAGCCCTTTGATTGAACTTTGTATAGAAAGGGGTTTAGTTATAGGTAATACATATTTTAAGAAAAGAGGATAAATAAGTATACAAGATATGATGTAGGGCGTAATGACAGTAGTTTGTTGGACTATGTATTGGTAGATAAAGGACTGTTGAGTAGACTTCAGGATGTACATGTTTATAGAGGGACTACAGATATATCAGATCACTTTTTAGTTATAGCTACAGTGGGAGTAAAAGGTAGATGGGATACAAGGAAAATAGAATCAGTAAGTAAAAGAGAGGTGAAGGTTTATAAACTAAAAGAGGAGGCAGTTAGGGTAAGATATAAACAACTATTGGAGGATAGATGGGCTAGTGAGAGTGTAGGAAATGGGGTCGAAAATGTATGGGGTAGATTTAAAAATGTAGTGTTAGAGTGTTCAGCAGAAGTTTGTGGTTACAGGCGAGTGGGTGCGGGAGGGAAGAGGAGCGATTGGTGGAATGATGATGTAAAGAGAGTAGTAAGGGAGAAAAGTTAGCATATGAGAGGTTTTACAAAGTAGAAGTGATGCAAGGAGGGAAGAGTATATGGAGAGAAAAGAGAGGTTAAAAGAGTGGTGAAGCAATGTAAAAAGAGAGCAGATGAGAGAGTGGGTGAGATGTTATCAGCAAATTTTGTTGAAAATAAGAAAAGTTTTGGAATGAGATTAATAAGTTGAGGAAGCCTAGAGAACAAATGGATTTGACAGTTAAAAATAGGAGAGGAGAGTTATTAAATGGAGAGTTAGAGGTATCGGGAAGATGGAGAGAATATTTTGAGGATTTGTTAAATGTTGATGAAGACAGGAAGCTGTGATTTCGTGTGTAGGGCAAGGAGGAAAAACATCTTCTAGGAGTGTGGAAGAGCCAGTTGTGGGTGTAGGGAAGTTCGTGAGGCAGTGGGTAGAATGAAAGGGGGTAAGGCAGCTGGGATTGATGGGATAAAGATAGAAATGTTAAAAGCAGGTGGGGATATAATTTTGGAGTGGTTGGTGCTATTATTTAATAAATGTATGGAAGAGGGTAAGGTACCTAGGGATTGGCAGAGATCGTGTATTGTTCCTTTGTATAAAGGCAAAGGGACAAAAGAGAAGTGCAAAAATTATAGGGAATAAGTCTGTTGAGTGTACCTGGTAAAGTGTATGGTAGAGTTATTATTGAAAGAATTAAGAGTAAAACAGAAAGCAGGATAGCAGATGAACAAGGGGCTTTAGGAAAGGTAGGGGTGTGTAGACCAAGTGTTTACAGTGAAACATATAGGTGAACAGTATTTGGATAAGGGTAAAGATGTTTTTGTGGCATTTATGGATTTGGAAAAGGCGTATGATAGGGTAGATAGGGGGCAATGTGGCAGATGTTGCAGGTGTATGGAATAGGAGGAAGGTTACTGAAAGCAGTGAAGAGTTTTTATGAGGATAGTGAGGCTCAGGTTAGAGTGTGTAGGAGGGAAGGGGACTATTTCCCAGTAAAAGTGGGCCTTAGACAAGGATGTGTGATGTCACCGTGGTTGTTCAATATATTTATAGATGGGGTTGTAAGAGAAGTGAATGCGAGGGTCTTGGCAAAAGGTGTTGGGCTAAAAGATAAAGAAGCAAATACAAAGTGGGAGTTGTCACAGTTGCTTTTGCTGATGACACTGTTCTTTGGGAGATTCTGAAGAGAAGCTGCAGAGGTTGGTGGATGAATTTGGTAGGGTGTGTAAAAGAAGAAAATTGAAAGTGAATATAGGAAAGAGTAAGGTGATGAGGATAACAAAAGAATAGGTGACGAAAGATTGGATATCAGATTGGAGGAGAGAGTATGGAGGAGGTGAATGTATTCAGATATTTGGGAGTGGACATGTCGGGGATGGGTCTATGAAGGATGAGGTGAATCATAGAATTGATGAGGGCAAAAGGGTGAGTGGAGCACTGAGTCTGTGGAGACAAAGAACCTTGTCCATGGAAGTAAAGAGGGAATGTATGAGAGTATATTTATACCAACGCTCTTATATGGGTGTGAAGCATGGGTGATGAATGTTGCAACGAGGAGAAGGCTGGAGGCAGTGGAGATGTCATGTCTGAGGTCAATGTGTGGTGTGAATATAATGCAGAGTATTCGGAGTTTGGAAATTAGGAGGAGGTGCGGGATTACCAAAACGATTGTCCAGAGAGCTGAGGAGGGGTTGTTGAGGTGGTTTGGACATGTAGAAGAATGGAACAAGACAGAGTGACTTCGAGAGTGTATAAATCTGTAGTGGAGGGAAGGCGGGGTAGGGGTCGGCCTAGGAAAGGTTGGAGGGAGGGTAAGGAAGTTTTGTGCGAGGGCTTGGACTTCCAGCAAGCATTGTGAGCGTATTTGATAGGAGTGAATGGAGGCATATGGTTTTAATACTTGACGTGCTGTTGGAGTGTGAGCAAAGTAACATTTATGAAGGATTCAGGAAACCGGCAGGCGGACTTGAGTTCTGGAGATGGGAAGTACAGTGTCTGCACTCTGAAGGAGGGTGTTAATGTTGCAGTTTTATAACTGTAGTGTAAAGCACCCTTCTGGCAAGACAGTGATGGAGTGAATGATGATGAAAGTTTTTCTTTTTCGGGCCACCCTGCCTTGGTGGGAATCGGCCGATGTGTTAATAAATAAAAAAATACTGTATAAACATTTAAAAATACAGTGGTACCTTGGTTTTCATACAGCTCCCAACTCAAATAATTTTGTAAGTGTATTATTGTAAGTGCTTTTGTAAGTGTATTTTTGGTGGTCTGAAACGGACTAATCTAATTTACATTTGTCCTTATGGGAACAAATTCGTTTGGTAACGGTGGTCGAACAGCATTCTGGAATGAATTATTGACGAAAACCAAGGTACCACTGTACAGTGGACCCCCGAGTTTCGTAAACCCTGGAAATCGACATTTATGTAAGTATAATATTGTAAGTGCTTGTGGAAAAGTATTTTTGGGGGTCTAAAATAGACTAACCTACGTGACATTTTTCCTTAAGGGAGTAAATTCGTTCGGTAATGGCACTTGAGCAGACTTCATGAGTGAAGTTTTTACGAAACTCGGGGGTCCACTGTACAGTCAACCCTTGGTTTTCGTGTGTCTCAGTTTTCGGTGATTTTGGTTTTCGGGCACTTTTTTCGTGGAAATATTGTCTTAGTTTTCGTTGATTGTCTTAGTTTTCGTTGATGGAACGGAACCTGTCCAGTGCACATACAAAGCCCGCAAGCCCGCCTCCCACACACATTCTCAGGCAGTGTAGCATTGTTTCTGGTTGAGTGAACATTATCCTGCAAGTTCATACAAAACATTTCTTAACAATTCATTGTTTTTCGCCCTTGATTATTGTGTGTGACTGCTAAATAAGCCACCATGGGCCCAGAAAAAGCTCCTAGTGCCAGTCCTTTGGTAAAGAAAGTGAGAAACACGATGGAATTTAAGAAAGAGTAGCAGGCATGCAGGGAGTGTAGCAAGAAAGCAGGGAGTGTAGCAGGCATGCAGGGATTGTAGCAGGTATGCAGGGAGTGTAGCAGGAAAGCAGGGAGTGTAGCAGGAAAGAAGGGAGTGCAGAAGACAGGGAGAGAGTGTAAAGGCATGCAGGGAGTGTAGCAGGCAGGGAGGGAGTGTAGCAGGCAGGGAGGGAGTGTAGCAGGCATGCAGGGAGTGTAGCAAGAAAGCAGGGAGTGTAGCAGGAAACAGGGAGTGTAGCAGACATACAGGGAGTGTAGTAGGAAAGCAGGGAGTGTAGCAGGTAGGGAGGGAGTGTAGCAGGCAGGGAGGGGGTGTAGCAGGCAGGGAGGGAGTGTAGCAGGCAGGGAGGGAGTGTAGCAGGCATGCAGGGAGTGTAGCTGGCAGGGAGGGAGTGTAGCAGGCAGGGAGGGAGTGTAGCAGGCAGGGAGGGAGTGTAGCAGACAGGGAGGGAGTATAGCAGGCAGGGAGGGAGTGTAGCAGGAAAGCAGGGAGTGTAGCAGTCATGCAGGGAGTGTAGCAAGAAAGCAGGGAGTGTAGCAAGAAAGCAGGGAGTGTAGCAGGCATGCAGGGAGTGTAGCAGGCATACAGGGAGTGTAGCAGGTATGCAGGGAGTGTAGCAGGAAAGCAGGGAGTGTAGCAGACATGCAGGGAGTGTAGCAGGTAGGGAGGGAGTGTAGCAGGTAGGGAGGGAGTGTAGCAGGCAGGGAGGGAGTGTAGCAGGCAGGGAGGGAGTGTAGCAGGCAGGGAGGAAGTGTAGCAGGCAGGGAGGGAGTGTAGCAGGAAAACAGGGAGTGTATGTGGAAACTTTTTTAGTCACTAAAAGTTCCACAGGGTAAGTGAGCCGTTAGGAGCCTTAAACATACCGTGGATCGGCCCTCGGATTTTATAAACCCACACTCCCAACCAAAACAACTACACACTCCAGCTTTTGAAGGTGACTATTGTGTATATTTTAATTGATAGATTTATCCACCTAGGCAAGTTTGTACAGATAGAAACTAATAGTAGGATTATTAAGGCAACGTTAGATATTAATACTGTAGCTCTAGCACCCTAATATAGGTAGTTATAGGCCTGAATAGGCAAGCATTAGGTTATGTTAGCTAGAG
>WNWK01054310.1:0-11596 GCA_009830355.1 Cherax destructor
CCAGTAACATGGATCAACCAGTAACATGGATCAACAAGTAACATGGATCAACCAGTAACATGGATCAACCAGTAACATGGATCAACCAGTAACATGGATCAACCAGTAACATGGGTCAACCAGTAACATGGATCAACCAGTAACATGGATCAACCAGTAACATGGATCAACCAGTAACATGGATCAACGAGTAACAGATCAACAAGTAACATGGATCAACCAGTAATATGGATCAACCAGTAACAGATCAACAAGTAACATGGATCAACTAGTAATATGGATCAACCAGTAACAGATCAACAAGTAACATGGATCAACCAGTAATATGGATCAACCAGTAACATGGATCAACCAGTATTACGAGTGTGCAAAATATATAGTGCTTTATAACTCGTAATATCTTTATATAGATCAATATTCCTTGATTTGTATCAAATAAGTGAATACAGATAGGAAATCGAAACGTCAACAAAAATCAATTTAATTTAGTTAGAAACAGCTTTTGTTGGATAAGTAAAGTATAAATATATATAAATTAATGAAGCACTGTTTAAGGTTCCTTTAAGTTTCTAAGGAAGTTAACACATTATTCTTAAACACTGAACCCTCAGCGTTAGTGAAATACAATACACAAAATAAGAAAATAATACAATGCACAGATAAACACCAATATGGGTTCTGTAAGGCCATCTTTTCAAAGATAATTCATTGGGGTATTTCTTAGTAGAATAGTTCTGCCTAACACAGTAAAGTAGATCTAAATCCAATGATCAAGTGGCTCCTTATTCCCACGTCCAGTAAGTAAGTTTATTCAGGTATACACAAATACAGTTAAATAGATTATCATACATAGCAGCATATGTGTAGAAAACCTGGGATAACCCAAAAAAGTCAGACAGAGTGACTTATTTCCATTGGGGTCCATTTAATACCTTAATATTATAAACTGTAGGAGATATATGTTATTATACTATAAAGGATATATACTATGAATAAGGTAAGAAGAGTTATTTACATTTACATGTATGTTAGCTAAAAAAATAAAAATCATTCTCCTCCCTTTCTGTCGCTACATTCATTAGGTACCTTGTGGCTCTCTTCTTGAACTGGTTCATGCTATGACTGGCTTTGACATGTGCAGGCAGTCTGTTCCATTCCTTTACTGCTGTACAATAAAAGGTGTTTGAAGCCTGGCCACTGACTGTGGGTACTACAAAGTTGTTCTCTCTCCCCTAGTACTATGACTGCTTTGGTTCCCAGCCTTGACAAAATTGACAGCAAGATATTCTGGACACTGTTTGTGAGCAATTTTATAAACTTGATTCAATTGAAGTTGTTTTACTCTGTCATCAATATTCAGCATATCCAATTGTTGTAATTCATCCAGGCCTACATGCTCCCTTATGACATTGTATAAGGGCTAGACATAGGGTCCAGCGAGCCTCAGTAGGCAGACACTCTGCTTGTCTGTAGAGGAACTTCAGTCTGGCATTCGCTTTCTTTACTACACTGTTCCCTATCAATTCTCCTGACATGCATGGGTCAAAGGGGATTCCCAGATATTTTACTGAGGAAACTGAAGTGATGGATTCCCCATTACACCGGACATTAAAATTATTTACCCTGCTCTGTATATATTTCGTGCCAAAGAGTATGGCTTCTGTTTTCCCGAGATGTAACGATAGTTTGTTGTCTACTAACCATTTGCTGCAGGACTCCAGTTCCAGTGTTAATACATTAGCTATATCTTGTGGGTCTTTACCTGACACTAACAGAGCACTGTCATCTGCATACAGTAGGAGTTTGCACTTGACACTGATGGACATGTCATTTACATAACACAGGAATAATAAAGGACCCAGAATACTACCTTGGGGAACTCCACATGCTATCTGCAGTGGTTCTGATTCCGTTTTTTTTATTTTGACAATTTGTTTCCTATTGTTAAGATAGGACTTAAACCAGTCTGTGGAACCTATGCCGATAGCTTGAAGTTTCTTACATAATATATTGTGGTTGACAGTATCGAAGGCCTTTTGCAAGTCTAAAGTTACCATTCCTATGAGGTTCCCTATAGACATTTCAGTTCTCATGTAATCCATCAGATTAATTAGGGAGGTGTCGGTTGAGTAAGAGCTCCTAAAGCCTGATTGGTAACTATGGAGAATGTTGTTGTCATTAAGAACATAAGAACATAAGAAAGAAGGAACACTGCAGCGTTCCAATACCTCACTAAGGAATCGTTCAACATAAGAACATAAGAAAGAAGAAACACTGCAGCAGGCCTACTGGCCATGCGAGGCAGGTCCAAGTCTCCCACCGGCTTAAGCCAATGCCCCGACCCAGCCAGGTCAGGTTACATTCACTTAAGGAAGGAGCACGGCATCTGACCTAGTAGCACAAACTAGTCAGGACCAACTCACACCCACCCGCACCCACTCATATATTTATCTAGCCTATTTTTAAAACTACACAACGTTTTAGCCTCTATAACTGTACTCGGGAGTTTGTTCCACTCATCGACAACTCTATTACCAAACCAATGCTTTCCTATATCCCTTCTGAATCTGAATTTATCCAACTTAAAGCCATTGCTTCGAGTCCTGTCAATACAAGATATTTTTAGCACGCTATTTACATCCCCTATATTTATTCCTGTTTTCCATTTATATACCTCAATCATATCATCCCTAATTCTACGCCTTTCTAGAGAGTGCAGATTCAGGGCCCTCAGTCTATCCTCATAGGGAAGATTTCTGATACATGGAATCAACTTAGTCATCCTCCTTTGTACATTTTCCAGAGCATTTATATCCATTCTGTAATACGGTGACCAAAACTGTGCAGCATAATCTAGATGAGGCCTAACCAAGGATATATAGAGTTGAAGAACAACCTGAGGACTCCTATTATTTATGCTTCTTGATATGAAGCCAAGGATTCTGTTTGCTTTATTGCGAACACTTATGCACTGCTGTCTTGGTTTTAGATTACTGTTAACCAGAACTCCTAAATCCTTTTCGCAATCAGTAGTATTAAGATCTACATTATTTAGTTTATATGTGGCATGGTTATTGTCCTGTCCAATATTTAGAACTTTGCATTTATCTATATTAAACTGCATCTGCCACTTCTCCGACCACTGCATCAGTCTATTCAAATCTTCCTGGAGTGCTCTAATGTCCTCATTTGAATGAATTGGACGGCCTATTTTGGTGTCATCGGCAAACTTGCTTATGTCGCTATTTATTCCCTCATCTATGTCGTTTATGTAGATTGTGAACAACAAGGGGCCCAATACTGACCCCTGTGGAACACCACTTGTGACGCTTCCCCACTCTGATTTCTCCCCATCAGACCTACTATTTTTCTTGAAGATAGGAGTAACTCTGGCCTCCTTGAACCCCTCTGGCACTGTATTAGTGGTGATGGACAAATTTATTATGTGAGCAATGGGGATTGCCAGTTCAGAGGCACCATCTTTTAGGAACTTAGACGGGAAGTTATCTGGTCCGGTGCTCTTAGTTGGGTTTAACCTGCTTAGTTCTTTTTGCACAAAGTCATGAGATACACTTACTAGTCGACAACTGTTTGCAGTTACTCCTTTATTGGTATAGTATGTTTTAAACTTATCAGAGTCTGTGTTAAAGGTATTTGATGCAGCTGGTAGCTTACTTACTAGTGTTGATGCGACAGTTGTGTAGTATGAATTAAAACAATTTGCCACTTTAGTTGTTTTGTGGCATACCTCGTTATCGACATTTAGTACTATGTTAGATCTATCTACGGGTTTATGGATATACCCCAACTGTTTTAGTTGTTGCCAGAGCTTGCTAGGGTTATTCTTGTACTCTTCGATTTTTGAGCAATAGTGCCTAGCCTTTGCACCTTTTATAAGCCTCTGCACTCTGTTCCTCACCCTTTGGAATTCATTTAGTGCTGCAATATACTGTCTGCCTTAAATCTTTTTATCAACTGGTCTCTGAATTTCATATTATCTAATATCTCAGTAGTCATCCAGGGTTCAGTTCTTCGTTTAATCCTAACCTCTTTAACTGGTGTAATATTATCAAGGATGGCAGTGAACATTGTTTTGAATTTTTCTCAGGCATCATTTACGTCCGTGCAACTTGTTATGACTGACCAGTCACAATTGTGTAGCATATTTACCAGTGTTTCTTTACTGTAGTTTCTAGTTGACCTAATTTTTATTGTCCTGTGTCTACCTGGAGTCTACCTGGAGAGAATTCCAGGGGTCAACGCCCCCGCGGCCCGGTCTGTGACCAGGCCTCCTGTTGGACCAGAGCCTGATCAACCAGGCTGTGTAGGCCTATCCGTTCCCTAGTGATTTTCCTGGTACAGTAAATGATGAAATGATCACTAAGACCTGTAGTAATGACCCCTGACTGACTAATGTTCTCAGGGCGGTTACAAAGTATGTGGTCAATTAGGGTGGCTGAGAACTGTGTGATCCGGGTTGGTGTATTAATTAGTTGAGTGTAACTATTTAAATCCAGAATTTGTTTATACCTTTTACATAGCCCGTTATTTTGCTGTTGAAAACAAATGTTGAAGTCTCCCAGTATTACTGTCTCCACATTGTTGTCAAGTCCGGACAAGACTCTCGAAAAGTCCTCTAAGAGCAGGTCATGGGTGGGAGGGCGATAACTAGTTCCTACTAAGATGGGTTTGGTCTTGGGTAGCAACACTTCAAACCATAGAATTTCCAGTTTATTGTCATTTAAATCAGGTCTTGGTTTATAGGCTAAGTCGTTCCTTATGTAGGCACATACCCCACCACCTTTTCTATTCCTATCTAAGCGTTTTATATTGTAACCTTCTATTTTGACCTCGTCGTCAGTCACCGTATCATCCAACCAGGATTCCGAGATGGATATAACTGCCGCTCTAGTTCTGTTAGCTAGAATCCTAATCTCTGTCAGTTTTGGAAGAAGTGATCTTGCGTTGACATAAATAAAGTGAAGGCCTGTTTTCGTAAAACAATCATAATCATCAATATATGGCAAGGAGTCATTAGCATTCAAAATAGGTAAATCAATGTCATCATTGCTAAAGGGTAACTGTGCCAAAGTGCATTTGTTACAAACAAAATGAAATCTGGCACCATTACCATAATCAAACACACATCCATTATGCACCCAACCCTTACACATTTTACATACGGTAAGTTTACTGTTCTTTTTTCGTACATTAATACAGTGTATATATATATATATCTGGTGGTGTCTGAGATATTAAGAATGGATCTGTTGTCTCACATTGACCTATCTGTGCATTACATAGTTAAGGTTATCATTCCTAGCTACTAGACCGTCATTATCCCCATGATTTATCTGTTTTGCAACTGTACCATAGATTGAGGTCCTGGATTAGTATGGATATCACCACTTAATAGCGTAACTATAAAAGCTGTGCGCCACTGTTTATGTTTGAATATGAGGTGTTGCCATACCTTGTGGCGATAGTGGCACTTACGTTTCTGGTAGGATGACCAAAGTTGGGCTTTCATTTTCCAGGGAGCTACCACCCCATTCACCTTTTCCAGACCCCTTGACTGATTTCCTTCTTCAGAAAAATGTAGTATAATGAGAAATATACTTACGGCAGCCTGAACCCCTCTTACGCCAGCCATGTTTAGTCTTCACTTCACAACAAAAATATTGTTTTCTTTTCTTTATTTTTTTTATTTTTATTAAAAAGAAACCACTGATCCTATCAGACACCTAGCAATGGCCTAGTAGCTACTCTAGAAATCACAACTGATTAATAGTAGGTTTCCTGTTATCACATACCACCATTACCCTTTACTTCAGAAACTCCCTTCACTCCTCACTTCACTGTCCGGCTTCACCTATCACACTTCTGGCTCATTTCCATCCTGGCAGGGTAAAAAAAAAAAAATTCTAATCACTGGCGATGTCCGTCCAAAGTCCCATCAATCCCATTTAGCGGGGCTCGTTGTGTTGTTGTCTGAGTCCTCGTAGAGTTGATGTGTCAGCCATTTTTAAAAGCAGTGAGGGGAAAAAACGGCCACTGTCCCTGACAGATTCCTTGGAGTTTTGTTGTTAGATTTGGCGTTTTCTCCTATGTTTCCCTCCTAATGTACACTGTTCATTAATATGGAAGTCAGCTATTGAAAAAATATCCTTGGTTGTTTAACTAATCCACTTCCTTCTCGCATTTGGCACTGAGGGAGAGAACCGCCGCTATAGCCTGACAGTTTCCTTGGAGTTTTTGTAGATTTAGCGGTTTCTCCAGTGTTTCCCTCCCATTAACACTGGTGAAGTTGAAATGATGGTCAGCTACTGTCAGTATAGTTAGAACGTCACTTCGTAGTTGCACATCTGGCAGTAGATGGTGATTGAATGCCAGTCAGCCATGTTTAAATGTTCACTTCGCTCCCTCACCTGGCACTGCAATACTCTACACTACAGACCTGTCAGTTTCCTTGTAATTTTGTTGATCAGGTTTCCCTTATGTTGACTTCACATTAACACTGTGCAGTTGATATAGGAGTCAGTTACTTTCCAGGCTAGGTACAAGCCTCTAACTTAATAGCATGAGAACGGCTACAATATCTATAGTCAGAGAATAGGTGCTCTCTCTGCTAAGTCAAGTGAGACACTGCCTAGACAAATCCTAGTGCACAAGTCACATTGGATCAGGTGATATAACTAAACATTTGGCGCCAACTTGTGACGTCACGACCAAACAACATGCGTGAACTGCGTACTGGCAATTACATGCTTTATATATAAAACTCATGCCCAGATATATTAAATATATACAGTTCTAGTAAAATAACACCGATTTATGATGAAGGATGAATAGGATAATAATACCAAGATCCAGTAGCTTCGATTTAACTAATAACGAAGATACCAGCATGGTCGTATTATCAAAGAGATGAAATATATACAAGATATCATGACACCCCACCCCCCAAGAGTGGGTTCTCTAGGGAAGTTCTTAACTTGACACAAGTCTCTTCGGGAGGATTCGGAGATGAAGTAACTGCGCAATTGACTACAGATAATCTTCATCGCCGCACACTCGTGCCGAAGGTTTTAACGATGAAAATTTCCACCTCTCCACCTCTGTTTAAAATAGAGTATCATTAATACCATATATTGATTATATATAAAGAATAGGTGACGAAAGATTGGATATCAGATTGGAGGGAGAGAGTATGGAGGAGGTGAATGTATTCAGATATTTGGGAGTGGACATGTCGGCGGATGGGTCTATGAAGGATGAGGTGAATCATAGAATTGATGAGGGGAAAAGGGTGAGTGGAGCACTTCGGAGTCTGTGGAGACAAAGAACCTTGTCCATGGAAGTAAAGAGGGGAATGTATGAGAGTATAGTTATACCAACGCTCTTATATGGGTGTGAAGCATGGGTGATGAATGTTGCAATGAGGAGAAGGCTGGAGGCAGTGGAGATGTCATGTCTGAGGTCAATGTGTGGTGTGAATATAATGCAGAGAATTCGGAGTTTGGAAATTAGGAGGAGGTGCGGGATTACCAAAACGATTGTCCAGAGAGCTGAGGAGGGGTTGTTGAGGTGGTTTGGACATGTAGAGAGAATGGAACGAGACAGAGTGACTTCGAGAGTGTATAAATCTGTAGTGGAGGGAAGGAGGGTAGGGGTCGGCCTAGGAAAGGTTGGAGGGAGGGGTAAAGGAAGTTTTGTGTGCGAGGGCTTGGACTTCCAGCAAGCATGTGTGAGCGTATTTGATAGGAGTGAATGGAGGCATATGGTTTTTAATACTTGACGTGCTGTTGGAGTGTGAGCAAAGTAACATTTATGAAGGGATTCAGGGAAACCGGCAGGCCGGACTTGAGTTCTGGAGATGGGAAGTACAGTGCCGGCACTCTGAAGGAGGGGTGTTAATGTTGCAGTTTTATAACTGTAGTGTAAAGCACCCTTCTGGCAAGACAGTGATGGAGTGAATGATGATGAAAGTTTTTCTTTTTCGGGCCACCCTGCCTTGGTGGGAATCGGCCGATGTGTTAATAAAAAAAAAAATAAAAAAAATATTTTAGGGGCGAGAAAGAGTATCAGCAATAACATTATCTGGGCCTTTAATGTAAGATATAACAAAGGCATAAGGTTGAATCCTTAGTGCCCATCTTAGGATTCGAACATTCTTGGACTTCATCATGTTGATGAAAGTCAAAGGGTTATGATCTGAATATACAACAATTTTATGGGGGGACAATCCTAAGTATATGTCAAAATGTTCTAAGGTGACTACAGGGGCTAAAGCTTCTTTCTCCACGGTAGAGTAATTTTGTTGGTGGGGTTTTAACTTTGATGAAAAATAACAAATAGGGTGGAGAATGTCATTTCTTGAGTTTTGAAGTAGTACGGCCCTAGTGTGTAGCTACTAGCATCTATGTGCAATATAAATGGTTTGGTAAAGTCAGGACTTTGTAAAATAGGAGCAGAAGACAATATACACTTCAGTCTCTTGAAAGCTTCTTCACATCTTTCTGTCCAGTTGAAACTTACACGAGAACAAATTGAATTGGAGAGACTTCGCCTTGTCCTATTTCAAAACCTAAGTAACGTATCTTTGCCTGACCGAAAACACACTTGGCTAAGTTGACAGTGAAGTTATGATTTGCCAAAGTCTTAAGGAGTGATTCTAAACGAATCAAGTTATCTGACCAGTTATCACTGAATACAACCAAGTCATCCAAGTATGCTGCTACTCCATCCAAAGGAAGGGTAAGTTCATTCATGAGACGTTGGAACGTTGCAGCTGCATTACATAACCCAAAGGGCATTACTGTATAGTTGTATACCATCCTTGATGATGAAGGCGGATATGTCTTGTGCCCTGGGTGAAAGAGGGACTTGATAATACCCCCATAGTAAATCTAATTTACTAACAAACTTAGTGCTGGAGACTGCATCAATTAAATTGTCTACATGAGGAAGTCGATAACTATCAATAACAGTAACGGCATTTACTTTTCTATAATCCGTGCACATCCAATGACTTCCATCCGGTTTAGGGACCAGTATACATGGGGAGGCTCAAGGGCTTCTGCTTTTCTCTATTAATCCATGTTTCAATAGAAAAGTCACTTCCTCCTTCATTATCTGATGTTTCGATGGACTGACTCGATATGGAGGTTGTTTAATGGGTCAGGCTTCTCCAACCTCCACATCGTGATATCCTAATGAGCACATCTTGGGTACATCATCAAATAAGGACCTGTACTTCATTATTAGTTCTTCTACCTGTATTTTCCTGTTTTTTCAAGACCATCTAAGAACAGATCAAGATAACTTAAGGTTTCCAAATTCTTAAAATGGATTTCTGCTCCTTTTGGACCATCACAGCCCAGGTACTTCGCATCATTAGGCAATGCAGAAATGCGCATAACTGAAAATGTATTTTCTTTATAAGCTTTTAGTTGATTAATGTGGAACCTCTTGAAGGGTTTTCTTTTCTCCGTAATTTTTATCAAGTAGTTAACATCATTTTCCTTCTTTACGACTTCATAATGACCTAGATAGCGAGGTAATAACGTATGTCTGGGGGTTAATCTTTGTATCAACACCAAATATTTAGGTTTAAAAGATCGAGGCTTAGCATCTCGATCATATACAGTGGACCCCCGGTGTTCGTGATGCTCCAAACTCGCCCTTTTATGTAAGTGCATTTTTGTAAATGCTTTTGTAAGTGTATTTTTGGAGGTCTAAAATTACTAGTCTACTTTACATTATTCCTTATGGGAATAAATTCGTTTGGTAATGGCACTTGAACAGCATTCTGGAATGATAAAATCACGAAAACCAGGGGTCCACTGTAAATGCTTCATCTTGATTTGGGCCTTAAATTTTCAGCGGCAAAAGCCTTAGCTATAGACAACCTCTTCCGCATCACACTAGGAGAGGTTTTTATCGAAGGTCCGGTTTTCCCTGTCCAGATGTCTCTTAAGACGGCCATAGGTCCGCAAACTTCATGTCCGTATATAAGTTTAAAGGGGGAGAAACCTATACTCTCTTGTTCACTCTCCCTGAATGCAAATAATAAAAAGGGTAGGCCTTCATCCCAATCTTTAGCAGATTGTTCACAAAAGGTGCGTAGCATGGTTTTTAAGGTTTGGTGGAACCTTTCTAATGCTCCTTGAGATTGTGGACGATAACTCGTGGAAAACACCGAATTCATTCCCAGACCAGACAAGGCCTCTTTAAATACTTTCGAAGTAAAATTCATTCCCTGGTCAGACTGGATTTCTTGTGGAATTCCTACTTGAGCAAAGAATTTAACCAGGGCACGGATTATTACTCTGGTGGTGATCTTCCGCACATGGGATAGCCTCAGGATATCTGGTGACTGTATCCATGATAGTAAAAAGATACAGTGGACCCCCGGAAATCATACAGCTCCCAACTCAAACAATTATGTAAGTGTATTTTTGTAAGTGTATTTTTGGGGGTCTGAAACAGACTAATCTAATTTACATTTGTCCTTATGGGAACAAATTCGTTCGGTAATGGCACTAGAACACCATTCTGGAACTAATTATGTCCAATTTCCGGGGGTCCACTGTACTGGTTACCTTGTCCAGTCGATTATGAGGCGAGAAAAGGGATCACCAGGAGCAGGGATTGGAACCAAAGGTGCAGGTGGCGGAGTATGGGCGGTTTTTCCAGACAATTGACATACATAGCATTCCTTCAGATACTCAGTTACTCTTTCATACATCTTGAGCCAGTAAAACTGTTTCCTTATTTTTCCTAGGGTCTTTTTGATCCCTAGATGTCCACCCAATGTACTGCTATGAGCAAATTCAAGAACAAGGTCCTGGAAGATTTTTGGTAGTACAACTAAGTCTCTGTATGAATTCAGTCACTTAACTACCTCTTTTTTCTTTAGAATCCTGGTACTGTCAAAAAAGAAACAGTTATCTTCCTCTTTGGCATGTGTCTCCGACACGGCTGATTTTCTACAAGACTCCAAATTGGAATCTATTGTTTGAGCCTGGATTAAGTCATTTCTATCCCAACTCCTGATTTCAGCAGGAGTAGTAGTAGGTTCTTTAGTGGTCAGACAGGGAAGGTATGACAGTTGCTGAGCGGGACATAGCCCTAGTTACTACATTAAGAGGGAATAAGGAAGGACCCTCCTTTGAAACTTCTAGAGCATAGTTTATATCTGAGTTATTATGAAACACTATCGGTTCTGGACATATTCCTTTATGAGATATATCATTTCCTAGGAGTAAATCTACTTCCTTAATGGGGAATGACCCGGGGGACAATCCTACCATGATCCATCCAACATAATGAGAAGTCTCCATGTAAATCCGGCATAAAGGTATTTTAATTAGGGCGCCTCTGTATGCCTCTAACAACACTTCTAATTCAGGGTCATTTTTTTCTCTGACAGGTAACACTCCCTTCCTTAATAGAAAGATATAACAACCCTTGTCTTGAAAGGTGGTAATATCAACTAACCTTTTTGGGTCCAATCCGACCTTCCCTTTCGAGAGGTATGGGGCCATTGCCTCCTGCATGAGACTAGCAGAGGGTGTTCCGACATCTAGTCATC
>WNWK01054311.1:0-11596 GCA_009830355.1 Cherax destructor
CAGCTCACTCATATAATTTGTGACGGTAAATTTGGGCCTAATGTGAGAGAATATATCAATGGGGAAAAATTTACCATAAAAAAATTATACCCCAAGTGTATGAAAAAAAAAACGACTAATTTTGGTTTAAAAACAGTGACTTTGTGGTTTTTTTTGTATGATTTTCAGTTGTATTCGTGATTCCCTTTTTCTTTTGAAAAAATAAGATATATTACAGAAATAGAGATGATCTTCATTAGTTTTAGTACTGAAAATGGTTTGAAACTGAGCTAAAAGTAGCAAAATGTTAAATTTTTATGTTCAAAGTAAACAAATGACGTCACGTGTCTAATATCGTCAGCTTGGGTCTAATATATGTTCACAAGTAACATACGAAATTTTCCTTTTTTTTGGTGTAAAAAAAATTCATTATGTGAATAAAAAAAAAAATGGAATTTATTTGAAAAGCTTGAAAATGTAACTAATGAACAGAGGAAAGTTAGTTCATGCCAAGAATACCTGCATTGTTTATTCTGGACCCTATTTTAAAATTTGGGAATTTTTGAACTTTGTGTTAAATTGGCCAAATTCCAATTTCCGATCACTTTATTGGATAGTTGAAACAGGTGACTGGGCAATTTCTTTCTCAATTGAAAAAATAAAAGTAATACTAAAATAGCTAAGAATTTGGTCTATAATGTAATTGGCTTAAAATAGTCAAAGTCGCAAAATAGCTGATGCGTAAATACCTGACGCATAAAAAAATTCATGAGACGTTTTTCGCAATTTTCCATTAAAATTCATACTATTTTTTGTTTTTTTACCTTCAAAAAAAGATTCTCTCCATTTCATAAAAAAAAAAACCCAAAAAATTTTTTTGAAAATTCTTGTACCCCGGTTGTCATTCTGAGATTTGGCCTCTGGACCCTCAAAGGGGTTTAAACAAATCAGTATTAAAAATTATTTATTATGCAAGTTAAGTTTGTTAACTCATTCAAACTACTATTCTGCTGAAAAACTGTTTTTATACAGCCAACCATGCTAAAGACATTCTCAAATAAAAATACCCCTACTCTTTTTTTTCCCCTGATATTAAAGAAATCGATATATTAAAAATATACAACATACAGTGGACCCCCGGTTAAAATCCCCCAAATCGTGCAATTATGTAAGTATAATTTTGAAGTTCTTTTGGGAAATGTATTTTTTGGGGGGCTGAAATAGACTAACCTACTAAATTTTTTCCCTTTAAAAAAGTAAATTCTTTCGGTAATGGCATTTTAGCAGACTTCAGGAGGAAGTTTTTCAAACTCGGGGTCCACTGTCCTGGATAAACAGCTAATCACAACTTTGGCCCGATAAGGAAGGGGAAAGGGATTGTAATCCACTATCTTAAAATGCAAGATGGTAAACACTTACATCCCTTTGTGAATATTTTTTGCCCCGTTTGCCAAAATAAGAAACCAACCATAATTGGAGCTGTATATAGAACTTCAAACTTTTAATACAATTTCACTAATTTATCATAAATAAAAAAATTTAAAAAGCACATGATAATTGGGTGATTTTAATATAAAAACCAAATCAGTGATACCCAAGTTAAAAACTTCCTACACAGCAGGTACTCATGAGTATTAATGCTTTCAATTACTAAACAAAAAATTTAAATGATACACCTACATATCAAACTGGGCAAAAGTAACTGCACCACTTTAAGAAAGAATAATTGGTAACAAACCACATCACTACCCAGCTTTTCTTAAAATGGATATAACCAGAGCACCAAAGATCAAATTTAGACTAAAAGTGATGTTTCAGTAAGAAACTTAAATGTTAGCCCTAGATATGTAATATAAACTGGGAAAAACTCTGTACTTCAAATTCAAAAATCAGCATAAAAAAAAAATTTAGAATAAACCTGTCCCCTAATGACAAATTACGTAGACTAACACCATTCATCGAAAAATGGAGCTATCCCTGAAAATACGATGGGAAAAAAATTTGGGTTATGTGCCATGACACCTCAAAAACAGCCATATAATTTTTCACTTTAAATCATCAATATTAATAAATGTTTTTTGGGAATTTACATTTGGATGTTGTTTCCTCTTTTTTGATCTGGGAAAAGTGTGGAAAGTTCATGTTGCCCCCAAAATAGTGAGGGTTTTGACCAAATGTATTACAAATTTTTTACTTAAATAGGCTATCCACACTTAAATTTGCATTATGTACTTTTTATGTGCCCCCAATGTTTTTGCCGCAAACCATTGTGTATGAAAAAAAAAAATAAAAAGCATGACTGCCCAAAATGCCTCAGCATGATAGTGGCTTTCTTTTCATTTTCAAATCAATACGTTTGTAATTTCACATTGTAAGCTATGCATGGAAATAGACCCCTTTTAACATGTCAGTCCCCATTGTAAACTTTGCAAATAAATAAAAATCGAATTTTAAATTTGAGCCCTTTGACTGTAACCCCCATCCCGAACTCACTATCAAAAAAATTTAAAAAATAAAAAAAAAATAAAAAATTTTTTTCTTACTAAAATCTTAGTATTTTTCAGTGTTTAAAAAAAAAAAAATTTCGATCAGAACTTACCAAGATATAGTGTGAACCTGACAAGTGAACCGCCTAGGCAACATTGGCGACCCCGCTCACTGAATATTATTTTTACTTTTATTGTATTTTCTTTTTTTTTTAATTTTTTAATTTTTTCAAGTAACTTTTGTGGCCTGTGAGCCCAATATAGTGCATAATGTATATATATCGACTTTTTATGAAACCCACAAAACATTGTTATCATTATATTGACAAAACCTGTTTACAAAAACCCCCGCTGTCTTCCCCACCACCGCGCACCCTTTCCCCACCAACTATGCTGTTTTCCCCACCACCGCGCACCCTTTCCCCACCAACTATGCTGTCTTCCCACCCCCCACATGGAAATACAAAAGTCACTTTGTCTGATTTTTTTTGGTGGAAGGTTGATAATCATCTGGGTTTTTTTTTTCTGGTTTCCCGGGTATTGCTTTCTGTCAAAACTCCTCAAAACCATGAGATTCCACTTCACTGACCTTCAGTCTGTGTTAGAACTATCACTTGGGGGAAAAGTCCCAATTTTCCGGAGGCGAGGTATTCCCCCCGCTACCCGACCAAGGCTTACTGAATTAACTTCCCCAATCCCACAATGCCCGTGGCCTCCCAATTTTTTTTTTTTACGCACATGATAACACAGACCCATTCTCTCACATGTAGGCCTACCAGCTTTTTCCCACTAGATTTGAACCGCTAGAATTTTGGCGTTTTAAAAATCACCAACACTGGCTTGTAAGACGTATTATAACACCAACAGTGAAAGGGATAAAAGGTCTTTGGTGTTTTCTGGTTTCTTGACTGTGTACACAATACTAACACTATACCATTTTCACAATCACACAAAGTTTGATGCCAAAATGATGTTTTTTTTTGGTTATATATACCTTTAAGGAAAACCTGCTTTTTTAAAAAATCAGAACTAACAACAATCTTCTTGATAAGATGAAAGAATTCACTGAATTTCTGCTTTCATCATCATTTCCCCTTTTTTCGTATGACAAATCATTTTCTGGGGATGACATTTGTCAGAAATGCAACATACACAGTAGCAGCAAAAAGCAATCAACTTTCATTAGTTCACTGAAAGTTGGCATTGATAAAATGTATCTATACTGAAAATATAGATACACTTTTATCCCATGTCAGGTCATGTTTTCTAAAAGGAAAAATGACCTTTTGCTTTAGTTGCCCCCCCAAAACCCGGGTTACAAAAAAAAAAAAAAAATATCGGAAAAAAAAAATTTACTAAAAATGATTTTGGAAACCCCCCCGGCCCCCAAATCCCCAAAAAGGTTTTTTGGGGACGTACTTAAAAAACAATTATGCGATGTTCTCACTGGGGTATGTGTAATTTTTTTTTAATTTTTTTTAAAAAAAAAATAAAGTTGAAATTTTTGACTTTTGAAAAATTTTTCCCCTTTTCCCCCCCACACAAATCCCAAAATATTTGGAATATTTTCAATATTCCCAAGCCAATTTTAGAAAAAAAATTTTTTTATGATTCCCCCCCAAATTTTATTGCTTTTATTTCCCAATTAATAAATGGGGGGGCTTCATGAAATAAGTCAATAGCTTATTTTGAGATATTATATATCACTGCACTAGTCCCCCTACCCCCAGTTAGCCCCCCCAAAAATTTAGTTTTTTTTCCCCGGGCCCCAAAAAGAACCGTTATAGGAAGGAGAAGAAATGATTTTATATGCTTGGTCTGGTCCGGGAAATTTCCCATATTATGGCCTATTTTATTCATTCTAAGTATGTATTGTTTCTATGTTACTTATAGTGTTTATGTCATTTGATCAATTCTGATAAAAAAAAAACCATTATATTTAAGTTTTTCCCCCCCCCCCGGGGGGGTTTTTTTTTTGGGGTTGGAACGGATTAATGTCATTTCAATTAATTTCAATGGGGAAAATTGATTTGATATCGTACGAGCAAATTGAGTTCCCTTTTCATGGGGGAAAACAATTAAACTGTAAGTTAATTATCACTAATACAATATCATCTTTATTTACTAGGGGGAACAGGGTTTAAAAAAGGTCTGTGACATCAAGCTTACATACAATTTTAAAAGGGCCCCCTTTTTTATGCAGAGCATTTCGGGAAAATTACCCCCTTTTGTCCCGGGACCCGACCCCCCAAAACCGAAAATTCCTAGGTACCCATTTTACTGATGGGTAAACCCGGGGAACCCTTTTAAAAGAACCCCCCCTTTTTCTCCTCCCTGGGAATCGAACGCAGACCCCGCCGTGTGAAGTGAGAGCTTTGTGACCATGCCGGGGGGCACCTTTTAAAAAATTTATAATACTGCACTAACAAAATTCCCTTTTTATGTATTTTGGGAAATTACAATAGATAAAAAACCCAAGGCTGGGCTCTGGGGGTAGCAAAACCCCCTTTTTGGGAAAAAATCAAAAAGGGGGATATATCAAAAGGGAAAAGGGGGAAATCCATGGCCCAAAAAATTTTTAACATACTATTGTACCACCAGACAGAAATATGGCCTGAATGATTACAAAAAATTTTTAACAAGTAACTGGATACCTTCCTTCTACAAGAGCCAGATGATTATGATGATTATGAAGGGCCCGCAGGGTGCTAGCAGGGAAACCTGGTTGACCAAATAGTTAAAGGGGAAAACCCGGAATCATGATGGGCTGTGGAAGGCCCTTGAAACCACATGCAAAGTCACTTAAAAAAAAAAAAATGAAAAAATTTTTAATTTAGAAAGTAAATATTGATCTAAAATAACACTGAAAATAAAGTGAATAAGGTATATTACAATGGGAACGCTCAGGAGTTTGGGGAAAACAGTCCCTCCCGCCTGCACTTTATGTAAAAACACAGCATATAGGAAAGTGGCATATACAGACAGGTAAATTGAAGTCATAGGCAGTATCACATTGGGCAAATCCATGGGGGGAAGTAGGTCATGCCTATAGATTAGGCAAGTGAAAAGAACTCCTGTATCAAGACCCAACATGTTGCTGTGTCTGACAGCAATGTAGATAAATGGTTCAAAAGAACCAACAAGTTGATAAATTAGACACTTGTGCAACACTTGGTATTTTTGTATAGGACTGATGAAGCCACTGTGTGGCAAAACGTTTCCTCAATAAAGATAAGCAAGTGTTCCACATATCTAATTTATCAAGCATGCTTCTCTGAACCATTTATCTCATGAACTACAATCAATCAATATAAACAATACATATGAAGAGTTCTGCAACATACAGGCAGTTTCCATTAAAAGTCAGTGCATTTGTAAATCTTCAGGGCATTGTAAATTGTTACGATCATCTCTACCACTACTACAACTAACATCTAATAAAAATCAAACTAACACTCAGCAGGTGACCCAGATAAATTTTCATAAGATCCGAAGAGTTATTCAAGAAATCTAAACATGATTTTACAGATAGTACAAATTCGTGCAATGATTCGCAAAACACACAAATAATATGTTGGCATGAAGTGGTGAAAAATTGTGTAGACTTGGTCTACAATAGCCAAATCAAATTGTATGCTTTTTCCACAGGGTCCTATTGTTTCCTTATTTAGGTACAGTAGAATCCCCATACCCACTGATTCAGAATCCGTGGTTTCAGTTATCCACGGTTTACTGTGGATAACTGAAACCATATTGTACATAATTTATCAATTAAGTATGTATGTACTACAGTGGAACCTCAGTTTTGTATGCCCCAGTTTTCGTAGCATTCGGTTTTGACGACTTTTATGTTGAAATTTTGTCCCAGTTTTCGTACATCCCTCAGTTTTCGTAGAGTTGAAAATGGTCTGTACCAAACGCGTCCGCATGACTCGGCCACTCAAGCACCCCCACAAGCATCCCATGCATTCATGACTCAGTCTGCCTTTGTTTCTCGTTGAGAGAGCATCACCCTGCTCATTCATCCAAAACATTTCTTAATAATCCATTGTTTTTGTGCTTGTTTATTGAGTGCAACTGCTAAATAAGCCACCATGGGGCCAAAAAAGTTCCCAAATGCCTTTGGGGAAGTCCATGGGGTTGGATGTGAGTGGCCAGGATGTGTAAGAGTTTGTGGACGACCACAGGAAGAGCTAACCACTGAAGAGCTGCAAGGCCTTCAACTGGAACAGCAACAGACCACTGCTGAGGAAATTGCTTAAGAGGAGGGAAAAGAGGGAAGAATGTGCCTTCTTCAGTGATTAAGGACATGTGTACAAAGTGGAGCGAGTTGCAAAGTTTTGTGGAGAAATATCACCTAACAAAGCTGTTGCAAGCCGTGACTGCAACATGTTCATTGACAATGCCCCTTTTTCCACTTTAGGCAAATCTTAGAGATGCCAGAAACAGACCTCTCTGGACAGATTTTTGTGCAGGGTCTGGTGACTTACGCTGGTCCTAGTGCTAGTAAAAAACAAAAAAGGAAGAAACCCCAGATAGGACCTTGATACCTGAAGTCCTTATGGAAGGGATTTCCCTTCCAAACAATAACCTCTCCTCCTCCCTCTCCCTCCCTCGCGTCTTTTATACACCAACAAGTCTTTTCAATAAAGGTAAAAGTGATGTTAAATGTTCATTTATCCATTTCATTAGTTATTTATGTTTATTTCTCATTGTTTTCTGTATGTAAAACTATAGTTATTCTCTATAAAATGTATTTTTTTTAATAATTTTGGGTGTCTGGAATGGATTAATTGGATTTCGTAGTATATTATTTCTTATGGGAAATATTGCTTCAGTTTTCGTATGATTGGTTTTCGTCAGACTTTTAGAACGGATTAATCAGAAACCGAGGTTCACTGTAAATGAAAAACTACTTATATATACATGTATAGGGTTTGCTACTATCCCCAGTTGCAGTATCCACAGCAGGGCCTTGGAACATCTCCACTGTGGAATCTGGGGAATCCTACTGAATTTATATATAGTAAAGTAGTAGTAAAGTAAAGTAAATTTTATTTCATTGCAGATTACATAGGTATTGGTAGTTACAATGTAAATTGAGTGCAAGGAGAGCCACTGACATGCATGGCATTAGGGACAGCTTAATCTAGTAACTTAAAGACTATGTACTTAATATTAGAGCAATTTATTGAGTTTATTCTAGTTAAAAATTGTTTTTAATTTACAATATGATGAAATTTTACTGTTAAAATTATTAAATGATGATATTAGATTGTTATAGGAGTTTAGATTCTCGAATGGTAATATGGAATTGAGATTATCTTAAGGAAAATAACATTGAGCATTTTGACATTAGCTTATAATATGAGTATTTAGTTTTGGGTGAGTAGGGGTAACATAATAGTAACATATTATTAAAAATTGAGATTATCGTATAGGAAAGTAATAATGAGCATTTTTCAAAGTAGTTTATAGTATGATTATTTAGTTTTGGGTGAGTAGGGGGTTTTTTAGTTGAGTCTTAAATTGATTTTCAGACAAGGTTATCTTAATATTTACTGGTAATGACTTCCAAATTCTGGGGCCCTTTATGTGCATAGAATTTTTACATGGTTGATATGAACACGGGTATATCAAAAAGGGATCTGTGTCTTGTGTTGTGGTCATGGTCCTATTAAAGTGGGTGAGGAGAATTTTGAGGCGGAGGGTTTATATTAGAGTGTAAAGTTTTATATATGTAGTAGGCACAAGAATAAGTATGAATGTTCTTTACGGTGAGTAGTTTTAGACTTTTGAATATTGGAGGAGTATGCTGTCTAGAGTGGGAGTTTATCATTCTGACTGCAGCCTTTTGTTGTGTTATGAGTGGTCTAAGGTGATTTAATGTTGTTGATCCCCATGCACAGATTCCATAGGTGAGATAAGGGTAGATAAGTGAATGATATAGTGGAAGGAGAGCTGATTGTGGCACATAATAGCGTATCTTTGATAATATGCCTACCGTCTTTGAGATTTTCTTGGAAATTTGTTGTGTGTGTGTTTGGAATTTAAGGCTACTGTCAAGGTGGATTCCTAGGAATTTTCCCTCTGTGAGTTTTGTGATGGGTAAACCATTGAGCGTTATGTTAAGTGGAACATTTGTGGCTTTGCTTCCAAACTGTATGAAATAGGTCTTGTCAGTATTGAGTAAGCTTGTTAGTCGTCATCCATGTTGATATTTTCTGTAATTCGGCATTAACAGTGTTGGCCAGTATAACTGGATTTGGGTGAGAGAAGACATATGTTGTGTCATCTGCAAATAAAATGGGTTCGAGTAGTTGTGATGCATTCGGTAGGTCATTTATGTAAATGAGGAATAGGAGTGGCCCCAGGACACTTCCTTGAGGGACTCCGACTGTAATTTGTTGTGTGGAAGAGTTCGCTCCATTTGTGTGCACGTATTGGCTTCTGTTGGTGAGGTATGACTTTAGGTAGTTGAGTGGGTGCCCCCTTATACCATAGTGTGCTAATTTTGTGAGCAGTAAATCATGGTCGACTGTATCAAAAGCTTTGCGTAGATCAATGAAGATTCCCAGTGGGACTTCTTTCTGCTCAAGTGCGGTGTATATTAACTCCAACATGTGCATAATAGCATCGTTTGTGCTCTTGTTTGTCCTGAATCCAAATTGACAGGGGTTGAGTACATTGTGTGAGGCGAGGTAGGAATAGATTTGTCTATGATTTAATTTTTCGAAGATTTTAGAAAGCAGTAGTAAATTAGAAATTGATATATAATTATTCAAGTCTGTTTGATCACCTCCTTTGTGGATCAGGGTGACCCTAGCTATTTTGAGAATTGATGGAAAGGTAGAGGCTTCAATGGATTTATTGAACAGTGTTGCTATAATTGGTGACAGTACCTGTGAAGCTTTTTGTACATAAAAGTTGGTAAGCTGTTTATGTCTCCTGCCTTGTTTTTAAAGGGTGTTGATTATGAGCGAGACTTCAATTGGGTTGGTAGGAGCTAGGAATAGCGTATTAGGGTAGGTGTTTGTGAGGTAGTCTGTTGGACGGGTGTTTGAGCTTGGGATTTACCGCTAGATTCTTTCCTACGTACCATCTTAGATTCAACTTACTAATACAAAAATAATAGAACACTTAATGGGCAAAATCATCCTAGCAGTAGTCGAATAGCTTTACCTCCAATTTTTTATAACTGGTAAGAAATGTAGTCTACCAAAATCTAAAATAATCCAACCTAAAATACCTCAGCTCAAATACTGTGTCTGTGGGTCAATTCCCAACATGGATGAAACATCGGCGTGTTTCCTTATACGTACCGCTCCCCGCACCAGCAGTAAGTAGGTACATACCTGGTTTAGTGACTGGATGGGTGGTATCCAAGATAAAAAAAATCACAGTGGAAATAAGATTAACAGTCCTGGCGGACTGACTTTCTTGGGCTAACCCTCCAACCCCCGGGGTTTTCCTGGGAGGGTAACCTCCAACCCGGGTTATCCTGGGAGGCTAACCCTAGAACCCCGGGTTATCCTGGGAGGCTAACCCCCAACCCCCGGGGTTTTCCTGGGAGGCTAACCCCCCAACCCCCGGGGGATCCCGGGGGGGCTAACCTCCACCCCCGGTTTTGGGTGGTTAACCCCCCAACCCTGGGGTTTTCCTGGGTGGTTAACCCTCCAACCCCCGGGTTATCCTTTGGGTTTAAACCCCAACCCCCGGGGTTTTCCTGGGTGGCTAACCCTCCCAAACCCCGGGTTATCCTGGGTGGCTAACCCTCAACCCCCGGGGTTTCCTGGGTGGCTAACCCTCCAACCCCAAGTTATCCTGGGTGGCTAACCCTCCCCCCGGTTATCCTGGGTGGCAAACCCTCCCCCCTGGGTTATCCTGAGTGGCTAATCTTCCCACAAATTATCCTGGGTGGCTAACCCTCTCCAGGTTATCCTGGGCGGCCAACCCTCCCCCCAGGATATCCTGGGTGGCTAACCCTCCCCCCAGGTTATCCTGGGCGGCAAACCCTCCCCCCAGGTTATCCTGGGCGGCCAACCCTCCCCCCAGGTTATCCTGGGCGGCCAACCCTCCCCCCAGGTTATCCTGGGCGGCCAACCCTCCCCCCAGGGCGGCTGATCCTCCCCCAGGTTATCCTGGGCTGCTAACCCTCCCCTGGGTAATCCTGGGCGGCTAAACTCCCCCCTGGGTTATTCTGAGGGGCTAATCCTCCACCAAATCTTAAACTTGCTCTGGCAGCGGTAGATATGGTACTAACTTGTCTTTATAAACCATTTACTAGAATTTAAGCCCCCCCCCCAAAAAAAAGGCTCTTACCAATATCTCCCATTATGGGGAAGTGCTAAACCCGTAGGAATTACACAGCTCCTGTGGAAAGTATTCAGGCTTAATTCATGGAATTGGAGCACAGATCCAATTCCCTAGATCAAGAGCCCCTCACCGGCATCAAGGAACCTACCTTGATAGGGAATATCTCCTAAAATAACAATTATTAGCGGGGAAAAAATACTTTTATTGTTAATTATAAAGTCCGGGTCGAGCAAAATAATTCACACAAAAGCTAATTTTTGCCAAGGTAAGATAAGCAAGTAAGTTTACTGAGGTATACAGATACTCGTAAGTAATTAATATAAATAGTTTAACAGGTGTAAATTACTTAAGATAACTCACAAAAAGAAGTCAAAGTGACGTATTTTCATTGAGGTAAGATACATATCTTGCCAGTTTATTAAGAAATAAAATAATCACGAGTTGTGACAAATACCTTATCTGTATAATAGTCAAGTCAGTGTTAAGTATGCAAAGCCTAAATAAATACAAACGTCAAAAAAAAAACCCATACTGCTGGTGACACAAGACTCTCTCCAGCTTGTAAGTTGTTACTGGCGGCCATGATGGCTGTCAACCCTCAACTGAACTCTTATTTTTTTTTTACTCCTGTGCTTGACACGAGCACTTTAACAGCTATATTTACATATAATTTTATTCTTAATTAATTTTAATAGATAGGAATTTATCTCTCAAAGTGATGTGTTGAGATTATGGGAGTGTGTTCGTTTTTAAGGACTAGAATAAGCTGCCCCTAATGCCATGGCATGTCAGTGGGTCTCCTTGCCCCAAAAAAT
>WNWK01054312.1:0-2500 GCA_009830355.1 Cherax destructor
AGAGAAAAGAGAGAAAAGAGAGAGAGAGAGAGGGGGGGGGGTATATCAAAAGGAAGGGGGGAAAAAAAGGGAAAAAAAAAGGGAGTATTACAAAAATAAATAACAGAGCAAACAGCCTCCAGGGGGGAATCAGCCCCCCAAAACCAAAACTAACATCTCCCCCTGATCAAAAAAAACCCCTACCCAAACAGCCGCCACCGAAGAAAAAACAGCCAAAAAAAAAAAAAAAACCAGCAAACAGTGCTACCCCCAAAAAAATCCGCTACTGAGAACCAGAGTCACTGGGGGGAAAAAAAAAAAGGAGGAAAAAAAAAAAAAAGACAAAACAGCCCCCCAAACCCCCCCAGGTTCAGAAAAAAAAAAAAAGTTAAAGACGGGGGAAAATTTCCCGATGCGAGGAAAAGGGTTAAAGCCTCGCCATCGCTCATACAAATTAAAGGAACGTTTAGCCTCGAAATGGCCGACCGACCCTTTCAAAAAAGTCAGGGAAAAAAAAACAATTTTAAAAAATGCCCCCGCAATTATGGCATGTTTCCCCCCACGACTGGGGGACCCAAGAGAGTTGTTTACATAAGGGGGGGACCCATTTGTTTTCACCCCAAAAGGTGGGAAAGTCTCGATCCTTTTTTCCCAAGACGGGGGTGGAGTCTCTATCCCCCTTTTTTTCCCCAAAGGGGGGGTTTTGGGTTGACGCCATTTTTTTACCTCAAAAAGGGGGGGTTTTGACGTTCATGACCCTTTTTTACCCAAACGATGTTAACGTCTCTATGATTTTGTTTACCTCAAGGATTTCGCCATGACCCTTGTTTACCTCAAAAAGGGTGGTGTTAATATTTTTGGTCATTGAAAAACCCCGGACTGCAATTCAGATGTTTTTAACAGGAGGAACAGGGGGTTTTTATATCTAATTCATTATCGTTACAAGCAAATTTAGGAAATTTGTTAATATATCTGGTATCTTTTTTTCATTAATAAGATATCTTGACATCCACATAGGTTATCATCTGTCAAACTGTATCATGACAAAAAAAAATTTTATAGAAACCCCGAAAAAAACCACGAAGTGGGGGGTTTTTTTTACACGACTTACTCGTCGAGTTCAAACTCCCCCCGTTCCGTGGTTATTCTTTCCTAACCGTTTTCCCAAAACATTCACATTATTATTATTTATTTCTTTACAAAACATGCCTAGATTATATTCAGCATATTTTCCCCCGGTTAATTCATCTGTTTAACGCAGGTGTAATTTGAATGCGGTGTGATAGAATTTATGAAAATTTGGGCATTAATTTCTTTCTCTGATTCATAAAAAATATTTCATGGCTTTCAACAATTGCTGTAGGGCTTAGGCTTTTTTCCCCAAAAATTTTGGAAAATTTTTGTTTAAAAAATTTAAATTTTGTTGTTTCCCAGTTCTTCCATTTTTGCTGAATGATCTTGAAGATAAAATGAAAAGGAAAAATGTTTTTTTTTTACGGATCTCAATTCAGTTTGATTTACAATTTGGGAAAAAGGGGTTTTTAAATATGAACGATCCCCACTAGTTATATGAACGAAACAGGGAGTTTAGGAACGATCACAAAAGTTAGTTATATGAACGATCACAAGAGTTAGTTATATGAACGATGAACAAGAGTTAGTTATATGAACGATGAACAAGGGGGTTAGTCATATGAACAATAACACGAGAGGAAGTTCATTTATGTTCAAAAAAATATGAGTTATGTTTGCAGGTCGCAGAGTTTGTTAAATTATTATTTTGTTAGTTATCCTCGTGGATGAGGGGAATTTTTTCCCAAATTTTAGTATGTAAATATTTGTTAAACTGTGTGTGTGTGTGTGTGTGTGTGTGTGTGTGTGTGTTTTTATGTGTATATATATATGTATTTTTGTGTGTGTGTGTGTGTGTGTGTGTGTGTGTTTTGTATGTGTTTTTTGGTGTTTGTGATATGTGTGTACTCCCCTTTTTTATTTTACCTATTTGTGGTTGCAGGGGGCAGATAGCTCCCGGCCCCGCCTCTTCACTGGTTTCTACTAGGTCCTCTCTCCCCTGCTCCATGATTTTTTCAAACCTAGTCTTAAAACTATGTATGGTTCCTGCCTCCACTATGTCGCTTTCTAAGCTATTCCCCCTTCCTGACAACTCTATGACGGGGAAAGAAATCTTCCTAACACCCCTTTTTACTCATGGGGGTCTTAAAATTCCAATTATGACCCCTTTTTTCCCCGTGTCCCCTTTTGGAACATCTTGTTCTGTCCACCTTATCTATTCCCCCCAGTATTTTATATGTCGTTATCATGTCCCCCAAAACCCCCCTGTCCTCTAGTGTCGTCAGGCCGTTTTCCCCCTTTAAACCTTTTTTCGTAGGACAATCCCCTTAGCTCTGGGACTAGTCTTGTTAAAACCCTTTTTCACTTTCTTTTTAAATTTTTTGACGTGCTTGACCAGGTGGGGGTTTCCCCAAAAGGGGGCTGCAAAAATCCAGTATGGGCCGCGTAT
>WNWK01054312.1:7500-11596 GCA_009830355.1 Cherax destructor
AGGGAAAGTGGGGAGAGGGAAGTAGCGGGTGAAAGGGGAGGGGAGGGGAAAGGGAGAGTTGGGAGAGTTTTATAATAGTCGATGTTTTCTTTTCTCTGAGTGTTTATTTTTTTTATGTGATGCATGTCTACGGTATATGATGTGTGTGTGTGTGTGTGTGTGTGTGTGTGTGTGTGTGTGTGTGTGTGTGTGTGTGTGTGTTAGTTACCATTTTGTCCTAGGCACATGTCGATTTGACACTAGGCCTGTTGTATGTATGTGTGTGTTTTGTGTGTGTGTAGGAAACACTTCGAAATGTTTCCGCCCCGCCGGGAATGGTGTGTGTGTGTGTACTCACCTAGCTGTGGTTTCAGGTGTCGAGCCACAGCTCCTGGCCCCGCCTCTTCAACTGGCCGCTACCTGGTCACTCTTCCCGCTCCATGAGATTTATCATACCTCCTCTTAAAGCTATGTATGGCTCATGCCTCCATTACATCACTACCCAGGTTATTCCACTTCCTGACAACTCTGTGACTGAAAAAATACTTCCTAACATCCCTGTGGTTCATCTGAGTGTGTGTGTGCGTTCACTTAGATATCTTTGTATGGGTCAATTCATGGCTCTTAACCACCTACGACCAGCTTTGTGGATTCCTGGCACTATGATGTTTATTCGTCTATATTGTTTCCCCTCCTTCACATCTCCATCTAATTCGTTCCATTTGCTCACTACCCTAAGGCTGTGGAAAAATAAACACATAAGCAGTATAATGTGATCCTTTATTGACAACGTTTCGCCCACGCAGTGGGCTTTATCGAGTCACAGACAGATCTACCTGGAAAATGAGCAACATGGAGATATATATAGGGTACAGTCAGGTGGAGAATGCTGGGTCAGGTGGAGAAAGCTGCATGTGACAGTCTTAAAAGTAGTGTGATAGTTAAAAACATTGTGTAACTTAAAGGACCTGCAGTGTACCATTCTTGAGTTCTAGGTGGGATAGCGTTGAAGAAGTTTCTTGGCAATAGGTTCAGCTATGTTGTAGAAGCCGTTGTTCTGGTTGAAGTTGTTGGATATACAGATGAGTGATGATTCTAGGATTCTTCGGTATTGCGTGTTGTTTTCTCTGGCGATGAGTCTTGCGTTTCTGTAGTTGATTAAATGGTTGTGTAAATTTCGGTGTTGAACACAGGCGAAACGTTGTCAATAAAGGATCACATTATACTGCTTATGTGTTTATTTTTCCATTGTGTCGGTATTT
This sequence comes from Cherax destructor, assembly GCA_009830355.1. NCBI lineage: Eukaryota > Metazoa > Arthropoda > Malacostraca > Decapoda > Parastacidae > Cherax > Cherax destructor. The sequence goes on from WNWK01054312.1 coordinate 8,742, forward strand.
TATACCATTTATTTCCACCCTAAGGCTGTGTTTCCGAACCTACCAATCTAGCCTTTCTAATATAATCCTATTGAATTCTAGCAGCCAATTGCTTGACCACGACTTCAGCCTGTTAAAAGTCGTCTTGCAGCCTCTTGATGTATATCCTGGTTATCTTTGTCATTAAATTCACATCTTTCTTCTCATCCATTAAGTTATTTACGTTTATCATAAACAGTAAGGGTCCAAGTACGGATCCTGGAGGGAACTGACCTCTCACCCGAGCCCATTCTGCTTCCTTTTTTTATACCATCACAATCTGCTTTCTATTCTCCAAGTCAATCTTTCCTACCATCACCGTCTGCTTTCTATTCTCCAAGTCTTCCCGCTCTTCCACTTTGAAGATCAGTTTCCAGTGTGGTACTTCATTGAATGTTTTCCTGCCGAATATAAAGATGGAATCTATAATTATGCTACAATTTTGTTACTCTGGCGTAGAGCTGAAGACGATTTGAACGAATGGTTTCCTTATTGTTCATTGCATACAGGCTATAATTGTTAGTAAACTCGCAAAAAAGGGCTAAACTCAAACTGGTTGTCTTTCACGTTCCTGTTTTATTGTTTATGTATTGCCGTTCTATTTCTCATTATCTCTTCTTGTACCTTAATCAACAGTTCTGGTTTGTAGTTCAAGACTTTTTGTATTTTCTTCTTTTAAAAATATTGAAATCCCTGTCGCCATTCGACAGCAGTCTGACGGTTGATCTATTTTTACTAACTTGTTTTATATCTTCTGTCTGGGAAAACATTTTTTCCATGCCTTTTTCAATACCCAAGGTGATGTTCATTCGGGTCCCATTTCTTTCACTGTATTTAGGTCGCTTTGGAGTCTCTTCGATTTCTCCTTCGTCATGTGCTCCTCCTTATCATCCTTTCTTCTTTTCGTCTCTAGTAATTCTTGAAGAAAATGCTGAGTCTTATCTTGGGTTTTCTAAGCAGATGCCTCTCATCATTTGTCGGTCCACTTTTTAGCTGCTTTTACTTCTTGTGTTTCTTTACTTAATTTTTTACTGAAGTTTAACATCTTCTGTGAGTGTACATCAGCTTCAGTCGCTGTTCTGGCTCTTGTACATTTAACTTTCTTCTCTTCTAATCCTTCCATTTTATTGTTTTTTCCACATATTTGTCATGGTCTTGAAGTCTTAGCCTTTCCCTCGTTCCATCTCTTTGTATACAACGGACTTCCACTTGATTCGTATTCCTTGACCTTCTTGCTGGTATAAATCTCTATGTGAATCCCCTACATAATATGAGCAGCCCTTTTTGTGAAGGGAAAATCTCTAGAGCAATATATTGCTGTAAATAGGTAAAGGAATGGTGGTTGACATCTTTTTATTAATAGCAGATAATGACGACATGTTGAAGAGAAAAGAGATACATTTAACACCGGAGAATCATTGTTGATGGAGACGCATCGCCTACAAGTTACTTTTTTCATTCCACTTCGACTTATCTCTCTCCTGCTTCTACCGTCTCCAATATTCATCCTCTGCATTGGATTGAAAAAACCAATAAAGATTCTCATGTGTTACACATGTGTCTAATTCTTTCAGTTGGGTACCTACGTACTACCTGTGATTTTGTGTGTACTCACCTAATTGTGGTTGCAGGGGTCGAGACGTATCTAATGGCCCCGCTTCTTCACTGACCGCTACTAGGTCCTCTCTCTCCCTGCTCCATGAGCGTTATCATGTGTAGGTGTACTCACCTAGTTGTGGTTGCAGGGTCGAGTCAAAGACGTGTGTGTGTGTGTGTGTGTGTGTGTGTGTGTGTGTGTGTGTACTCACCTATGTGTACTCACCTATTTGTGGTTGCAGGGGTCGAGTCATAGCTCCTGGCCCCGCCTCCTCACTGATTGCTACTAGGTCATCTCTCTCCCTGCTCCATGAGCTTTATCAAACCTAGTCTTAAAACTATGTATGGTTCCTGCCTCCACTATGTCGCTTTCCAAGCTATTCCACTTCCTGACAACTCTATGACTGAAGAAATACTTCCTAACATCCCTTTGACTCATAGGAGTCTTCAACTTCCAATTGTGACCCCTTGTTTCTGTGTCCCTCTCGGAACATCTTGTCTCTGTCCACCTTATCTATTCCTCGCAGTATTTTATATGTCGTTATCATGTCTCCCCTAACCCTCCTGTCCTCTAGTGTCGTCAGGCCGATTTCCCTTAACCTTTCTTCGTAGGACAATCCCCTTAGCTCTGGGACTAGTCTTGTTGCAAACCTTTGCACTTTCTAATTTCTTGACGTGCTTGACCAGGTGTGGGTTCCAAACTGGTGCTGCATACTTGTATGGGCCTGACGTATATGGTATACAGAGTCTTGGGAAAGATTCCTTGGTGAAAAAATATTGGAACCCATTCTTAGGTTTGCCAGCCGCCCGTATGTAAACAGTTATCTGATTGATTTTGTCAGGAGATGTGCTCGGTATTATACTCACCCCCGATCTTTTTTTTTGAGTGAGGTTTGCAGTCTTTGGCCACCTAGACTATACTCTGTCTGCGGTCTTCTTTTCCCTTCCCCCCATATTTGACTTTACATTTGGCGGGGGTTTAAAATTTAAAAAGGGGCCAGTTACTGGACCAGGCTTGCCCGCCTGTCCAGGTCTCTTTGTATTCCTGCCTGATCCTCGACTGATTTGATTCTTCTCATTAACTTCACATCATCTGCAAACAGGGACACTTCTGGTCTATCCCTTCCCTTATGTCATTCACATATACCAAAAAAAAGTAAGGTCCTAGGACTGACCCTTGTGGAACTCCACTCGTCACAGGTGCCCACTCCCGACATCTCGTCCCTTTCCCTGACTCGTTG
>WNWK01054313.1:0-11596 GCA_009830355.1 Cherax destructor
AAACGAGGGAAACATGCTGCGTGGGGCCGATATCTTAAATGGCCCCGGGGGTTTGTTTTGGTGCAAGTGGTTGCCCGCTGTAATCTGGAAGCAAACCCCTTTGTTGGCGGATTTTGTTTCTCCCTTTCACTTCCCTTCCTCAAAGGTACAGTTTGGAAAAAGTAGGGAAATTGGGGGAAAATACTCCCCAGCTCCTGTCCTTAGGGTTGCCGAGTCGCATTGGAAATTCTACGGGGTTTTCCATTTTTGGCATCATCTTGCCCATATCTCTCAGGGTATCTATCCACCTCGTTTCTTTCTTAATCTGCCGAAAAATGCACCTTTAGATTTTTCTTCTAGTACAATTTTAAAACCCGCCAACCCTTAAAACAGTAAACTTATCGCTTGCCGACGTCGGCACCTGGACCTGATGGCATTCATTTACTGATTCAGCATTTACATAAGTCGCTCTTTAGTCCTCTTACTTTTTTTAATCGGGTTTTTTGGTCGCATGGGGTTCTTCCCCTTTTTTAAATTTTTCTGGTACTAAAACGCCCCCAGATTACTTTTACCAGACGTTCTGTTGTCTCTAATAACGTTATACCGGTATAGTTCAGCAACCATGAACGTGATACGGTCAGATATCTCGGTCTTCTGTTTGATTGCCAGCTGTCCTAAAACCTCACTTTACCTTCCTAAAAAGAAACCCAAAGCTGGATAAACCTTCTTAAAACCCTCGCCCCATTTTTTTTGGGGGAAGCCGATCTTCCCCTTCATTCATTCAGACCAAATATCTTCGTTATGGCTACTATATATTCTGCGGCCTCTCCATTCACCGTCAGGGTTTCGCCCCGTTCGGTGTTTTTTGTTCCTTCTCTGTCAAAACCCCTTTTGCAAAGGCAATGTTCCACCTCTGAACGACGGGGGTGATCCCTTTCTCCCATATATTGTGTTCTAGACCCTCCCGATCCTTTATATACAAAAGGGAACAGCGTTAGATGAGGTTCATTATTTTCGCTCATGGTTTCTCTTCATTTTTCTCCTTTATATGTTCATCAACATCTATCTTTCTCCCCCATGGGGGGTTTTGACAGTTTGGTCTGTTCTTCCCCCCTCCCCCTATGAGAAAGCTCAAATCAGATATATTTCTAGATACCTTTCTTAACCACTTCCTGTTTCATTATCGCTACTGCAGTTCACACTGACTTTTCGAATTTGGGGAGTTTTTCGGGTGTTTGCGAGGTCATTTTTAGACTCAGCTAGCTTTTTCAAAGCTGAACTGGGGAACTATCATAGCGATCTGGTAGGCCCCACCTATAATAATTTAATAGTTTTAGTTTCCCTTTTAATTCTTTGGGCTTCAAAGTTAAATTCACTTCACCCCCTTTTTTTTCTATAAATCTTTGGTTGCGCCGTATTTCTAGGAAAAAGGGAAAAATCTTTTCTGTTGAGTCCTAGGTCGTGTGGATGTTCAGGGCAACGAGCAGGCGGATTTGCAGTGCAGTCACGTACAAAACCCCTCCCCTTTCATATCGGGTATTCCTTTCTCAGACGATTTTGCTAATTAAAGCCTTGGCAAACATTGGGTTGAGTTGATTTTAACAAATTATATTCTATCGGCCTAGTTTAAGATTCGGGCTTTTAATATCGATTTGGGGTTTTTCCTGGGCGCACAAGTCACTCTGGATACCCAGGGAAAAAGGGCCCAGTTCCTCTGTGAGAATTGTCAGGTTCAATTTCACTTTGTTATATTCTATTGAAGTATCCTGTCTATCAGCGAGCAAGAATTTACCCCCGACGTCGTCACTGCTCTAACACCCTTTTTATCTTCCCCCCTCCTGACGGTCCCCCCGACCAGACTCCCTCTTTGACTTTTTGACAGCAAAAATTATACACAATTTTTATTATCTTCTTTTAGCACTCTAACCGTCCCTTTTTTTCCACCCTCGTTATAATTAGATCAATTATTTTTGGAATCGTACATCCCAATCCCTGCACTGTTTTACCCCCTTTTGGGGTTTTGTGCTTTGTTTTTTTATTATAATAATGAAATCACTGTACATATAGTAGATACGTGGGTTCCAAGACAAACCTGAGGGTCTTGGGCTTATCTGGAAGTTTAAAATGAACTGGGATAACTTCCTGAGGATCTATAACACGTCTGAAGCAGACGCCTCAGGTATTGAAATAATTAGTGCGTATACAGAAAACGGAATAATCAAAAAATCTCTGAAAAATTATGGAATCGGGGAAACTTAAAATATGAGAGATTTCTGGAAATGAAAGAGTCACCTGTGTATCAAGAGGTAAATAAGACTTTCATTTGTCATAAAACAAGAAACGAAGCAAAAGTAATTGAAGGACCCAGAGATCCCCCAGCTATTAACGAAACAAAATAATTATGCCTCCCCAACGGTAATAAGTAAATGTCATCAATATTGAGGGAAAAATAAGACGACTCTCGATGATTTGTTGCAAAATTACTCCTGCCTCAGTCTAATGGGGAAAAGTGTGTCTGGGAGCACAGTTATCTCCCCCCTTTCCCAACCTCCCCATTATTCCCTATTCCCCGCAAAATTTTCGTAAATTACCCCCTATTTTTCCCATCATTACCCTCATTCCACCACCAAACTTCATCTTTTCCTGTCTATTTTTTTATTTTTTAAATCAATACATCATCCACTATATTTCTTATCTCTTTTCTCTCTTTTCCCTTTTTTAATATTTTTCACCTGCTCAATTATTCAGTTAAATCCACTACTTTTTTCAACTCAGTTTTTTTTTTGTTTCCTTTTCTAATCTCGACTTCTTTTCCTCCCATTCCCTGTTCATCTTTCCCCACCCCCTATCCACGCTTCTTACTCCGATCCCCCATCCCTCCATGCCGGCCCTTTGGAAAAACTCTCAATTTTCTTCATCCACCGCCAGACCATAATCCCAATTACCTTACTGTCTCATCTTCATAATTCCATCGGCTGCGGCCTCCCACCTCATTAATTCTCATCATTCCAGTCACTATCTCCTCCCAAGGAAAAATTTGGTGAAATTTTTCTTGGTACATTTAGGGGGTATTTTTTTTCTCTAAATATGGGTATATATTTGCTACATTACGTGGGTTTCGTTTGATTTAATGCAGAGCGTTTCTTTTGTTGCTGCAGTGTAGAAGTTTTTCTATCGTTTCTGTAAGAACATAAGAAAAAAGGAACACTGCAGCAGGCCTACTGGCCCATACGAGTCAGGTCCCAAATTTTCATATCGGGAAGCCAAGCCACCAGTCAGTTTAGTCACATTCCAAAGGGGGGGACGACATCGACCTGTGCCAATGTCGGGTTCCCCCTTTCCCAACAATCTTATTTTTCAACCTATTTTTTCTTATCTTCTATGACGGTACTCGGGGTTTGTTCCATTCATCCACAACTCTATTACCAACCCCGTGCTTTTCCCGTATCCTTCCTGAATCTGAATTTTCCAATTTAAAACCATTCTGGGGTCCCGTCAATGCTAGATATTTTTTCACCTATTTACCCCCCCTTTTTTAATTCCTGTTTCTATTTATACACCCCAATCATATTCCCCCTAATTCACCCTCCGTTATTATGGCTTTTTCACTGACCTGATAAACCTTTAATCCAACCACACACACTATGACAACAAAAATGCTCTTCTTCCTTTTGATAAAAACTCCCCGATATTTATTTTCCAGTACTGTTTATTCAGTATAATTTTTTTTGGGTGATAAATAATGAACAATTTGTAACACCTCTTTGGTTGTCTTTTGTTTGAAAATAGTTAATCTCGTCCCAACTGGATAAATGGAAGTACAGTTATCCTTTTTAAACCCAACGTGTTGGTTTTTTAAAGCGCTCATTCTCAATTTATACAAAAAAAATAGTGGTTTGTTTTCATCTAGATAATTATCACTTTTTGAGTCATTCCTCAATAAAAAGTTAATAATAAAGACTGTATCTCCACTTGGAATTTCGGGGAAAAAATTTGCCTAATGCTCTTGACTCCCTCTCCCAAAAGCCTCTCATGTAAATGGTAAAATTTTGAAAAGTTAATGAACTTTATAAGTATGCAACACTTCAATATATTTATTGTTGAAAGTTTCCCCCCACCAAATTCTTCAGTCGAAAAAATTTAATAAACAACACTGGAAATTAAAAGTTTGACTGATCCGTCCGTCATCCATGGAGGAGGTGATCACTTCCTCAAGTCTAAAACACAGGGATCTGCCAGACCTTTTAAAAAGATCACAACTAGATAACAGATGGATTTGACATCAAAAGTGAACTTGGTCAAAAGTTAAAGCAGGTCATGCTAAACGTTTTCCAGCTTCCACTATCGGGGGCATTTAACCTGGCTAAACTCAAAAATTTTCCACCACACTTTGTTGAGGGGAAGGCCCCCTTCCCGAAAAGCGGATTGGCTCAAACTTTACACCATCTGTTTCTATTGTTGTATTCATTGTATTCGTGTGCAGGCGAAACGTTTCAGTAATAAACCATGTATCTTATTCCTCGTTATAAGTCTTACATAATTTTCTTGAACGACGCCATCAACTTGGACCATCTACTTCCCCCCTAACAAATTCTTTCTTTATTTGACACTAATAAAGTAACATTCCAAGTTCCCTACCACGGATGTGAAAACTGTGAAAAACTGTGAACACTTTTACATTGTAAATGTATACACTCTCTCTCTTCAATATAAATGTTGATCATTTTACGTAGCAACCAAGTACTGCATGGGCCTCTATTATGGTCAAAAAGAATGATTTTTTGTAATCATTATTTTGTCACCCCCAAATAAAAATTTTATAAAACTGCCAAAATAGAAACCCTTTGTTCAAAAAAGCTGAAAACAATGTTAATACCAAACATTTATCACTATATTTCAAATAAATATTAATACTTGATTACTATCGGGGTAGCAATCACAATTACCCCCACTTGTAATGACTATATTACTCCCGACAAAAAACCCTTTTTTATTTTATTCATTATTTTATAATCATTATCTATTTAAAAAACGTTTATATTACTATCACAATGATAATTGATATTATTTTCAAGTAATCACGATATTTATCATTAGAGCATTTCTATATTAGTTGTAAAAGCAATTGTAATTGAGGGAAAAATGTGAAAAATGACAATTGTGTACAGTTTGTTTCAAAAAAGCCTTCAGACCCAATGATCAAATAAGGGTTGGATAAAACACAGGGATAAATGTGAATACCTAATGAAATATAATGAGGCAGGACAATCTTCCCCGATAAAAAGGATAAGTTGAAGTTGCTGGAAAAATCTTTCCTTTATTACAATCTACGGTTTGGGAACTTAATCTTTAAAACCCTAAAAAAATTCCCTATTGGATCCCTCTCCGTGAGGGGGAAAAGTTTCGGGTACTGGCCCCCCTGGGGTCCTTTTAAATATAACCCCCCTTTAGGCAGTATCAATATAGTTTCTCAGCCTGTGCACATCCTGCCTTCACCCCGACTAAGGGGTTTTTTATTTCCCAATTTTACTATTATTAGGCTGAACAAGCAATTCTTGCAAAAATTTTTTTATAATAAAGATCCCGAAAAGAAACGTGTCTTTTACCACAATCACTATATTACTACCCCCAAAATTAATAAAAAATTACTACTACGGTTAATTCATTTAAAACTCAAGTAATTTATGAAGAATCAGATACATATGTAACACTTTAATATCTCTGAAGACGTTTCATAACTTTTGTTTTTTCTAGTTCGTAGAAGACAGGCGATAAAATAAATTCTCTCAGCTTTACAAATTATATACGAAGACAGTGGAAGGTAAAGGAGGGTCCCTCACCTGGTTAAAGTGTTCTTTATCTTCTGTCAAATTTCCCCTCATTTTTTATTATATGTAGTGTTGCAATAATGATAAAGTAATTATATTATTACAATTGTTACCACAATACTATTATCATAAAATTAATTTTTTTCTTTTTTACAAAGTGGTTCGCAGTTGGTGGGTAATACTACCTCGAAATTTAAATCCACAAACTTGTTTTCATTACTAATACATGATTACTGTCTCCTTTATTATCGCAATCAAGTTAAAAAAGTATTTTAAAAAAGTAATTTAGTATAAAAAAAGCCTGAGAATGTTTCAAATTTAAATAAACCCTTTTTGGTTTTTGTTTTTACATAAGATTTAAATACTTAAAACAAAAAAGTATTATCATTATTTGTATGGAAAAATTCCAAAAACAGGAAAAATTATTTTTTAGAACCAACCATAGTTTGGAATTAACTCTACTTTTAGAAATAAGTTTCTCTTTTTTTTTTTTGCTTCCCCGTATTCTAATATTAGTGTTCCTTAAAAATTTTTAATGCTCAGTCCCACATTATTAATAAATTTAATATTCATACTACGTTCGGGAACCGTGGATGCAAATCTATATTATATGAGTACTTACTGGAAGTACAGTGGAACCTCGGTACTCAACAATGTTCAGGGCTCTTCGAGTGCCGATCTGTTCAGTACCAAACAATTTTTTCCCTGGGAATAATGAAAATTGATTAATTTTTAGACCCTAAAAAATACACTTACAGCGTTTTTGGGGTTTATTTTCATGGGTTTTATGATTGTATTCTCGTTTTCTTGGTCTCATTTGATAGAATGAATGATATTTACAGACGAGATGATTTTGAAGGGTTTTAAGAAAAAAGTTACCTTAAATTAAGCCCAAAGTTGCGGAAATGTTCGATTTTTCGATTTTCCCAATAAACAAACCCCGTCACCGTTACACTCATTGAGATCTAATATGCTTTCAAAAATACTGATAAAAAACATTTTAATAATCAGTAGGCTGCATAACAGTAAATCTATTTTTTTAAAAAAAATCAAAATAAAAACAAGCGTAATAAGGGGGATCCACAGTGGGAGGAGCCATGGGAGAGGGGGGGCCAACGAAGGAGCATTCGTATTTGATGAGTCGTCTTGATTGGGGTCTAATGGCGCGAATACAATGTTTGAAATTTCGCTTTTAGTAATAAAGGTTATTTTCTATAACATTTATTTCAACGATATCAGAAACATGATAGGTAACCTGAAACACAATAAAAACTCCCAAATTAATAATAAAAAGGGATATTATAAGAGGCGAGGTGGTGTTTCATGGGGGAAACACATCTAACCAATTTTCTTTTTTTTGACTGACCTAATCTTTTTAGGCTCCTTTACTTATTTATCAAATAATTAAAAAAAAACCCAAAATGGATAAACACGAAATAGTTTACAGTGTAGTTCAGTGAGTTTTGGACTGAGTGACAATCCCGGAGACTGACCACTGTTCTGGCGGTCGTGTTTGTTTGGTCAGTGCCGAACAAAACGGTCATCCGAGAAATTTTTTTTATCAACAAAATGTTCAGTACCCAATTTGGTCAGTACGGAACTGTTCATCCGGGGTTCCACTGGTTGTCTCTTCCCCAAAATACATTGAAAAATATTTTCTTTTGTTCAGTGTTGCTTTTTTTTTAAAATTTTTCATCCTTTCTCCTACCTACCAAATTACCTTTCTCTTAAATTACTTTTTTTTTCTTTTTTTTAATTTTATTTTCCCCAATTTATCTTAATACTCCATTTTTTTCTTCTCTCGTTATTTGATTTTCTTTTTATTATATTACTTTTTTTGTTCATAAATCTAGATGCCTCGTAACGGAAATTTTGGCTTTTCAGTCTTAAAATCGTTTTCCCCTTTTTTTCAAGACAAATATTTGGGAAACTAATGAAAGCCCCCGTCAAAAAAGTCCTTCACAGAGAGGATACCCATATCTTGAAAACTCAAAAAAAGAAACAAATGAAGAAATTAAATGAATATTAGGGGAAAGGGTATTTATATATAAAAGATACCGATAGTAATGCAAGTTATATAGCTATATTAGAAAATAAGTGAAACCTACCACCACACAAATGTCATTACTTAGCCACTACAACCTCTACCCATTCTGTACATGTTCAAAAAACAACATTGTTCAAAATTCTTTCCATTCACAAACTTGGTTAGCCTTGTTTTTAGTTGAGGGCATTTATTAAGGGAAAAGTTTCTCTACTAGTGGCTTCATCAGTCTTTCTACGGGGTATCAAATACAAGTGTTATATAGTGGACCATGGAAGACTAAACTAAAAAAACTCCAAAGGGATGGACCAACGGGGGGACGGGGGAAATGAGGATAGAGGAATAGGTGGGGGGGAGGAAAAGGGTGAAAAGTTAAAGTGCCGGGGGTAAACCCAGCAGCAAAGGCATTGAAAGGCTTGTGCTTTCAAGATCGGGCGGAAAAAGGGGGCAAAAGGTTTGACTGTGTGGTACCCCTCTAACGGCTCCTCACTCAGCTGCCCGCGTGCATAGTTTCCTTGACAGGGGTGTAAAACAGGTTCAACTCCCTTCTGACCTTCAAGTATGGAGTATTTTTTAAATCTTTGGGTTCCTACCTGCCTTACACAAATTATGAATTGCAGTCTATTAAATGAAAAACAATATAAAGGAGAAATGGTTTTTCCTGAGTCCTTGGTATGTTACCTGAGTGTTTGGGGGGTTTGGGCTGGTTGGTCATACATCACGTGTGTCCTGCCTTTAAATTTAAAAATTTGGCTTATCAAATGTCTCAAATCTTTATAAAACCGGCACTCACTTATTATTCATCCCTTATTGTTCTGTACTAATGTTTAAAAATTTACCGACAATATGAAAAATAAAAAACACAATAATAATGTGACTTGACGGCGTAAAGCTTTTGGGAACGAAACGTTGACACAATAAAATGAAAATTAGTTGCCTTTTTTTTTCCTTTTCATTATTTTTCCCGGTGCCCCTCTGATTGTCGTTTCCCGGCTGGGGTCAACGGGGGTTTGGTAGTCGACACACGTCACTGAATAGATTTTGGAAAAGCTCATTTAAAGGAAATGATTACTAACCTGGCTCTCTGATGTTCATCATGGAAGATAAAATCGAGATGTGTATTTTTGATACATCCGCTGACCCGCAACAGGCATTCAAAATCACACGGTCCTATATAGCTGCCCCGCAGCGCTGTTGCTACTTGCGGCAATAATGGGGATAAATTCACGAAATCGTAATGACACGATTGCAAACAAACCATACCACGGCTGGGGCTGGCTATAAAAAGATTCTCCAACTAGGTATTTTATTCACCATGGAAGGTTAGCATAGGCACCACTGGCCCCAAATGTAAGTTTTACAATGAATCTCCCCCCAGCGTGGCCGTGACGAACTCTGCTAGGTTAGTCCCCACGCGGTGTTTTCTCTAAAAACGTATTTGTGGTAAGTCCTTCCCAATTATATAAAAAACTACCTAGTTGGATGATTTAATACAACCAGCTGGGAAAAAAAAAAAACCGACCTGGCCGGAATTTTTCGACTCCTCACCCGGGGTTCAATCCCGCCAGTGATATGTTATTTTGTTTAATGAGAAAAAATGTAACTTTCAATATGGAATATCAGTCACTATGACAAATATAAAATTCATCAATGCTCAAAAATGGTGAACCTGTGTCATATTCTCTTTTAAGAGGTGTTACCTTGCAGGGAGGTGTTTCTTTGCAGGCAGGTGTTGTGTAACGGAAATCTTGTATTAGGAAGAAGCTTTTGAATATGATAATGGTATACAATACCGACAAGTTGTAAGTAAGACCTTTGCTACAGTCAGGTTTCTTTATTCTGAACGTTTCGCCTAAAAGTAGGCTTCTTCGTCGAAAAAGACAACAGAAACGGTGAAATGAAAAGAAAAAGTAATCGGTCCATCATGGAAGACTCTTTTTTTGGGGGTGGTTAACCTGGAGGGGTTTTATGGATTACATTTTTCTGTTGCTGTCGTTTTTATTCGACTGATGAAGCCTACTGTAGGCTTTTCGGAATAAAAATCCAAACTATTACGTGCCATCAATTTTTCGTGTTATATCATTTAAACACAGTGTGAGACAAAGAAACACAATAATTTTTTTGGGGTATTGGACATTTTCGAGAACTTTATTTCATGATCACTAGTTATGATTGAGAGGGGGTCGATTTGAGGCGGGCCCGCCCAGTGGTTGCTGCACTGCCTCGATGATTATTTTTTTCTACTAGTGTCCCCTCTTCTGTCATATTTTCCCCTTTACCTTGACGTTTTGAGTCTGTATTCTGTTGCTTCAACCACATTGAACTATGAACCGAACTATTCTACAGGCTGGTGGACTAAAATGTTTGGGAAATTTCCCCATAAAAAAACAAATGAAAAAAATTAAATAACGTCTTGTATGGGTTTGAGATTCGCCGGGTCCCGGACCAATGTACCGGGTGAATTTCTCTCATAAACCGTGTTACTGACCATCTCAAAAATGCGTCTTCAAGGTGATTGACTAATTATGGTCTTACATTTTTACTTTACTGTTGCTTTTGTATTCGATTGAAAAAGCCCGTGCTGGCTTCTTATCAAAGACCTGTTGCTCCCACTTTCCCCCCTCCCACTAGAAAATGGGATAATGATCACACATATGGGAAACCTGATACGGGAAATTCAAAAGTTCTCCTCCTTATTTTAGCATACTTTTATAAAGTATTGAATCCATAGTGGCGAAACGTTTCTTTAAAAAATTTATTTGAACTGTACAAGGTGCCCTTTTCTCCCGTTATATACATATGAATCCCCATTCATGTGCTTTTAAAAAATCACCAATATCTTAAATAATCAAATATACTTTTGAAAGATTGCAGTAAAGGGATTAAAACCCCCTACAGGAGGACTGGCAAGGTTTCCCAGTTGAGGCTTTTTGGGGGTTTTCCCCCAAAATGCCGTATTCCCCACCACACATACCTTTCCCCCCACCCATCCTATTCCCCCACCACCCATTTTAAAAGTAGGACGCTTACGCTCAGAGTCCACTATTGTATCAACTAGGTGACTGAATGTAGGAAAAGTAACTTTTTAAAAGTCGTTAATGTAAGTTCCTTCTCTTGCTCAAATTACAGTTTACATGAAGATAATTTAACAATAAATTTAAAAAACAATATTTTTTTAAAATTTTACAATCCCCCATTGGTTTGACAAATAATTAAAATAAGTTTACATTCGGGGTCTCATTTAACTTCTCAAAATTTGTTCAGATCCTTGCTAAAACAATTTAAAGGCTTTGGATCTGTTTTTGTTTATTTATAGCACAAAGTTCTGCTTTTTTAATTAATTTTGTCCCCTCCCTGGTTATTGGTCACTTACAAAAACAAAAAAAAAAAATTTTTATACTCGTTTTGAGGTTCGAATCCGTGATAAGTTTTTAAAAAAAACAATTATTTTTGAATTTTTGTTGTCTGTTCTTATGTTTTTTTGGTTTAATATAATTCTCTTATTTTATAAAAAAAAAACAGAGTAAATTCCTGGGAAAAATACATAAATAACCAGTTCCTCGAGCAAAAAATGACGATGTGGTATGCCCCTTTAAAAGTCGTGACTCCCCAAATTTAAAAGGGATATTTCTTTTTCATTTTTTGATATATTTTTTTTTTTGTCGTGGTTTTTTGTTTCCCTTTTCTATAAAAAATTTTGATAAATTTTCAAATAATTTATCTTTTTCTTCTTAAATTTAAACCT
>WNWK01054314.1:0-11596 GCA_009830355.1 Cherax destructor
TACAATGGATGTGCCTCATGACAGTTAAGGCAAGAGGGAGGTAAAGTACAAGAAGGACTGGCATGGTCGTTGGCACCACAGACTGGGCATTCGGCCATGGACCTGCAATATTTCCCTGGATGACCAAAACACCAGCAGTATCTACACTGCTGTTGTGTAGGGGTCACCTTTCGAACTTGTAAACGTTGACCTGCAATGTAGACCGCAGGTGGGAGTTCACAGCAGTCAAACGTTAAACGAGCTATATTGCAAGGATAACGTCTTCGCTTATTGGCAGGAAGGACAAAAGTGTCAACCTTAAGGATAGGGAGTTCTTGGAGCTCAAGCTGCTTCAAAATGTCTTCACCACATGTCTGGAAATTCTGTTGGACAATGGTGTGTGGTAAAATGACAGTACCACTACAAGAATTAAGAGAATGATGCTTGTCAATAGTGATAGGAATAGTATCTATTGTCATAAGAAGGGAAAGATTGCGAGCTTGGCCAGCATTCTGGACCGTGATGACGCGAGTGCCGCTCCTGAGAGCGTGAAAAGAGATATCTTTGCCTACATGGCGTAGGAGAGCTTTACCAATACTATGATCGGAAAGATAGGTAGTTGGAGTAGTTGGTTTGAGAGTAAAAAACTTTGTCCATTGAGTAGTGCGAAACAAAGTATCTAAGGGGAGTGCGCGACGTGCTAGTCGTTTCTGAGATGAACGAGAAGGAAGTGTCGAATCGTCATGTAAGGGTCTTGGTCGTTTGGGTGTGGGACCGGGGGTGGTCCGATGGGAGACGGGCGAGCGATTCGAAAATTGCCGCACCGTCGAGGGAGAAGCCGGAATCAAGGTCAGAGAAGAGCGAAGGTCAGATATGTCAAAAGGGCCGGTCAGAACCCCGGTACCTGTAGCAGGTGACGAACTGGCACCAGCAAGAGGTACAGGGGCATGAGAGATGTCCAAAGAGTTGTCCGTTAACGAGGCAGGGTCAGTACTGTGTGCGGTATCAGGAAGGGGCCCGGGGGTAGTGGGTTCATGGATTGGGTCAGCCATGGTTAGGTTACTTCTTTTTCAAAAAAAAGGGGGGAACGTGGAAGAATAGCTCCTAGGAGAAATGAAAGGGAGCGTAAATCCCCCTCCGTGCCCAAGAGGACCTCAACACTGCAAGTAGTGCAGATGCTGCATGGAACCCGTGCCATACCCTACCCTTCATGCCAGTAAACCAGCAATCCGGGATAGCAACCTCACATCCACCGAGCCACCACGGCGGACAAAAAAGAGGGCGGTCGGATATCCGCCACAAAGCATACCGCCTTCAACCACCTCCCCCGGAATCCGAAAGGTAGCCTCCAGAGATACACCCGTCGCCCGAAAGATACACAAGGCCACCCCCCGGGTGACCGGAGAGGGATTGGGACATCCCGAGGCGATCCAGATTCCACGGCAAACTACACCACCGCCAAGGACCTCAACGTAATGGGATTGACCACGATACCCTTCCCCCTACCTAGGAACTAGAATGCCTGAGGAGAGAAGCTCCCAGGGTAAAACTGGGAAGGAACAAGGGAGTGATGAGGAGGAAGGGGAGGAAAAGGGAAAAAGGGAGGATGGAGGAGATGGGATAGGGGAGGGGGATTGGGGAGGTAATTAGGTTCGGTCTGAGGAAGAAGACCAAAAGGTCTAATTCCTCAGACCAAGAGCCTCTTCACCACGCCAAGGAGCCCCCCTTGAAGAGGATAATAATTGATCTGGAGCACTTTAAATGTTATCAGTATTTGGTAGCTGACATTTAGAGCACTCCACAGCAATTACAGTAGATCGTCATTTAGCACGGTAGTTACGTTTCTGAAAATGTTGTGTTAGATAATTTTGTGTTATATAAAAAAAAGAACTTGTGGGGGAAAAAAAACAAGTTTTTTTAGACCAGCAGATCTTACAAAAATAAAAGTGAATATGTAATTGTAGTTCATTATCGTGATGTATTATGTTGTTTTTACTGCTTAAGATTACAAATGTAACAGAAATAATAGTATTTACCTTAAATTGTGGGTGCTGGTGTTTCTGGATGATTGTGAAGAGTGGAGAGTTATGCTGTGGCCCTACTGGGCTGAGGTGGATAGTAGAGGTTCTGGAACTGAAGTCGATGGTTGTACTGAGTGTCTAACTTTAAGTCAGTAGAGTCAGTCAGTAAGTCAGTCAAGTCATTCAGTAAGTCAGTCAAGTCATTCAGTAAGTCAGTCAAGTCATCCAGTAAGTCAGTCAAGTCATCCAGTAAGTCAGTCAAGTCATCCAGTAAGTCAGTCAAGTCATCCAGTAAGTCAGTCAAGTCATCCAGTAAGTCAGTCAAGTCATCCAGTAAGTCAGTCAAGTCATCCAGTAAGTCAGTCAAGTCATTCAGTAAGTCAGTCAAGTCATTCAGTAAGTCAGTCAAGTCATTCAATAAGTCAGTCAAGTCATTCAGTAAGTCAGTCAAGTCATTCAGTAAGTCAGTCAAGTCATTCAGTAAGTCAGTCAAGTAAGTCAAGTCATTCAGTCAGTCAGTCAGTCAGTAAGTCAGTCAGTCATTCAGTAAGTCAGTCACACAAACTTATGTTTACATCTTTTTATGTGTACAAAGTAACACTTCATTACAGCCACGGGTTATGTCTTGTCTAATATCTTTGTTTTCTTCGTTAATTCAAGATCAAAACACAATTCACTCTCTCTTATTCTTCACAAACACAGCTGGCTTGTAGCCGAGGACTTTTTGACGCGTATGAAATACATACGAATGCTGGGATGGTATGGTCCGTGGTGGCTGGGGAAGGCGGGTGGTGTCCGTTGAACAACAACAACAAGGCTGCTAGTGGGAATGGTTATTTGTTTTTCCTTCCCACAAACTGTAAGTAAGTTTATTCAGGTATACACAGATACAGTTACGAAGATTATCATACATAGCAGCATATGTGTAGAGAACCTAGGATAACCCAAAAAAGTCAGAGTGACTTAGTATTTCCATTGTCTGACTTTTTTTGGGTTATCCTAGGTTCTCTACACATATGCTGCTATGTATCATAATGTATGTAACTGTACTCACCTAATTGTGGTTGCAGGGGTCGAGACTCAGCTCCTGGCCCCGTGTATCTGAATAAACTTACAGTTTGCAGGAAGGAAAAACAAATTCCCTTTTCCTCAAAGCCTGAGGATTCTTAGGCAGTAAATAACCATGGGCTTACACTTGAAATCACCTGATGCATTACCGAAAAGGAGCAAGGTGAAGCGATCCTTTGCTGTCTTGAAGCCTGGTGCACTTTTCTCTTGTTGACTGATATAAGTTCGTGTTGGCATTTTCTTCCAGAAAACACTTGTCTCGTCAGCATTAAACACTTGGTGTGGCTCATAGCCACCCTCAGTAGGACCCCCACTGACTCAATGCTTTAACCCACCGCGGGCTACCGTGCGTTCAAAAATTTATCCCCTCCCGCGAACCGTGTAATATCATTTTTACGTTTTGTTAGATAATAATATGCCGCAATTCTTCAATCGTGCAATACCCGTAACGTGTAACATAATCTCGTGCTAAATGACGGTCTACTGTATAATTTATTATTATTATTATTATTATTTCCCTACAATATATTGTAAGGAAATAATAATAATATTATTAATAATAATAATAATAATATTATTATTAATAACAATAATAATATTATTAATAACAATAATAATAACAATAATACTATTAATAATAATAATAATAATAAATAATAATAAATAATAATTGCTGTGGAGTGCTCTAAATGTCAGCTACCAAATACTGATGACATTTAAAGTGTTCCAGATCAATTATTATAAATTATTATTATTATAAAAATAATAAATTCTATTTTTGCATTTGTTCTTATAACAAGAGTGATTTAGACATGTTTACCCTGATGTAAACATCTTTTATGGTCGCGGTCTGCCTGCTCTCTTACCACTCATATAATATGGCATATATTATTCATTTCAGCATCTTTATTACAGTTCTAGGGTATTTATCATGTTTCTGATATCAATTTGGAATAAATGTAATAGATAGATAACCTTTATTTAGTACATTCATTACTTACTGCTTCCTTAACCTATTGAACCATGAACAATCATAAAACGGATGAAAACATAGTAAAATATTGTACTATATAGTACTACATACATGTTATACTGTAGTTTAATAACAAATAATGAACGAAGAAAACACTCAGTGAGTGAGTTGTGGGCGGGCTGGCTGCCAGGTCGGAGGGAAGGTAGTAGGGACGCTCAGGTGGCGGGAAACTTAAATATGATTTAGTGGGTGGGATTTTGGCGGCTGGGAATTTGGCGGCCGGGAATTCGCTTATGTGTGAAGCTCGTGAAAGTGGAAAACGTGAATGTTGAGGGATACCTGTAGCGTATAAACATTGATACAATGTTTATATGCTATCGAGTGGTGAGTTGGGTGGAGAGTAAACATTACGTTTTCTCTGATGCAGCGTTAGAGAAAACTGTAAATCTGGCGTCTGGTGCAGTAACCGCCCATTATACGGGTTTGTTTACAATTCTCAGCATGAATTATTCTTTACTTCTCCCTTTGTTTATGATGGCATCTAAAGGTAGTTGTTAGAAATTATTAAACTCAGTGAACATGATAATAATATGGCTGTGTAGTGTAATAATATGGCTGTGTAGTGAAGCCCCGGGTGGGGCTACATACGTGTACCTATGTCTACATGCTACCTACACTGAATTCCTACAAATAAATACTACACACCTCTCTCATTACATTAAGACTAACAAATATTTTAAAGTAAGTAATGAATGTACTGTGGCAGTAAAAGACAAAGAAGGGAAGTAACCCCGGAAAAGGACTTGGTACTTGAAGTCTATGGAAGGGAATTCCTATTCCAAACAATAGTAACTCTTAAATCCTCTACCCTCCTCCTGTCTTCCACACATCAACAACTTTTCAATAAAGGTAAGTGTCAAGTTATTACTGTTTTATACTTCATGTCTCATTGTTTTCTGTGTAGATAAATGTACATTTTATGCAAACAAAAATATTTTTTAAATACTTTTGGATGTCTGGAACGGATTAATTTGATTTACATTATTTCTTATGGGGAAAATGGTTTTGAAAATCGTCCATTTTGAAAATCGGCGGCCTCTCAGGAACGGATTAATCACGATTTTCAAGGGTCCACTGTACTCCCGTGTATCCAAAACATTGCTGGGACCTATATATACTATGTATATATTTCTAGACAATAGTATGTGACAAGGTAGGTGAAAATGTTCACCTGTCAATGTTTATGCGGTTATTGTGTAGCATACAACGATTGAATACATATACAATATGCCTTATATTGGTCTCACAGGCCATAAAAGGTACTTGAAAAAAAATATATATTAACCCTTTGGGGGTCCAAGGGGTCTCTCTGAAACTCGTTCTCAGGGTCCACGAATTTAAAAAAAAAAATTATTTTTTCTTATGGAATGATAGAGAATCTTTTTCCGATCATAACGCCAAAAAAATTATGAAATTTGATCGAAAACTAACGGAATTATGCTTTCGCGAAGTTAGCGGTAGCCATGACACCTACGCATCGGCGATTTCGCCCACTTTGAGCCCTATTTTTGGCCCATTCCAATGTTTCAGTCTACTAAAATTATAGCTACTTCGCTAGAACTCCATTTCTTCTATCGATTGAGTACAAGAAACTGCCTATTTACCAATTTCAACTACCCAAAATAGTGGTCAGAAAATGGTAATTTGGCCAATTTCACAAATTTCAAACGATGCCAATTTCAAAATAGGGTCCATAATAAACAAGGCAGACATTCCTGGCACTAAAATAACATCTTCTCTGTTCATTAGTCACATCTCCAGGCCCCTCTTACATTACTTTTGCTTTCCATTTTGAATTTTTATTCTCACAAAAAAATAGAAGATTTACCGTTATGTATACAACTGCATCACTGTAAAAATGGTATAAATAATATCAGAGCACTTGTGCATGAATATTAGACTCGCCAGTTGATGTGTATTGGACGCATGGTGTGATTTGTTTACTCTTGAACATCGTCAAAAATCAAACATTTTCGCTACTTCGAGATCAATTTCAAGGTACTACTTGTTATTGTCAAACCAATCAAAATCATCTCTATTTCTGTAATATATCTTCCATTCTATCAAATGAGACCAAGAAAACGAGAATACAATAATAAATACCATACGAAAATAGACTGCAAAGTCACTGTTTTAAACCAAAAACACGGTCAGAGTTTTCTTTCCTCATTATGCACTGTGTGGTGCAAGGAATTTTTTTATACTGCGCACACTGACCGCACAGACCCATTCTATCACATCTAGGCCTAACAGCCTGTTTCTGCTTGATTTGAGGGCGCTAGAATTTAGGCGTACTAGTACGTCAATAACCCCAGTGCGTAAGACGTACTAGTACGACCAAAACCCCGAAAGGGTTAAAAATTAAAGAAAAAAGTAGAAAAAAACAAACTATTACCGAGTGACCGGCAGTCGCCAATGTTGCCGTACGCGGTTCAATTTCTGTCAACTTCACGCCTCCATATCTCAGTAAGTACCGACAGCAAAAAAAATTTTGGGGGGCCTATAACACTCACAAAAAGCTATCATTTCATAAGAAAAAATATTTTTTTTTTCTAATATTTTTCGACCCTGAGAACAAGTTTGGGAGAGGGCTTCTCGATCCTCAAGGGGCCACTTAACCAATATTGATCAACTCTGTTATAAAACTTATCTTCATTCTAAAAAAATAGTTTTTAAGTTGTTTGACATTTAGCAAGATATCAGACTTTTTACCCCACACAAATCTGAAAATACAGCCTCTCCTCACTTACCGATGTACTCATTTACCGACAACTCGGAGTTAGACGGGCTCTCTGACGAGTTGTTATTGTATATGTACTGTACAAGAAGTTGGGTCATGAACGGGCAGCCCAGTGTCTCAGCATCAAGCATCTTAATCTCCTTCTTACAGCCACTCAGTATTCACAGTCTCCAAGACTACATATCTGTACAAATTTCCTGTTGCTTTTCCTCTTGGAAAAGAAAAAACAAGAGGAAAATGGAAGAAGTATAAAAGAGGTTCATTGTAAAGGGGTTAGTGATGCGTCTCAGCATCAAACAATCTCCAAGACTACATATTTCGTTTATAAATTTGTATTTTATTGTGCATCCCATAGTAGAAGATAGTGTTAGAAGTGCAGCAGCACTTGGAAGAGGAAAACAAAAGGAAAATAGAAAAAGTACAAAAGAAGTTCACAGAAAAGGGGTTAGCTGGTGTGTTCGTATGTGTGTTTACATTCTTGGTGTATCGTGGCAGCTTAAGAAATTATTAAAATCTGAGAACAAGATCTGTCAATGATGATGATAATAATAATAATAATAATAATAATAATAATAATAATAATTTTTTTTTTCAACAAGTCGGCCGTCTCCCACCGAGGCAGGGTGACCCAAAAAGAAAGAAAAATCCCCAAAAGAAAATACTTTCATCATCATTCAACACTTTCACCACACTCGTACATAATCACTGTCTTTGCAGAGGAGCTCAGATACGACAGCTGAGAATTGTCCCTCCCAGCTGTCACTATCCCAGACCCCTCCTTTAAAGTGCAGGCATTTTACTTCCCATTTCCAGGACTCAAGTCCAACTAAATCAATTAACTGGTTTCCCTGAATCCCTTCACAAAATGTTACCCTGCTCACACTCCAACAGATCGTCATGTCCCAAAAACCATTCGTCTCCATTCACTCCTATCTAACACACTCACACATGCTTGCTGGAAGTCCAAGCCCCTCGCCCACAATACCTCCTTTACCCCTTCCCTCCAACCTTTTCTAGGACGACCCCTACCCCGCCTTCCTTCCCCTACAGATTTATACGCTCTCCAAGTCATTCTACTTTGATCCATTCTCTCTAAATGACCAAACCACCTCAACAACCCCTCTTCAGCCCTCTGACAAATACTTTTAGTAACTCCACACCTTCTCCTAATTTCCACATTCCGAATTTTCTGCATAATATTTACACCACACATTGCCCTAAGACAGGACATCTCCACTGCCTCCAGCCTCCTCCTCGCTGCAGCATTTGCAACCCATGCTTCACACCCATATAAGAGTGTTGGTACCACTATACTTTCGTACATTCCCTTCTTTGCTTCCATGGATAACGTTTTTGTCTCCACAGATACCTCAACGCACCACTCACCTTTTTCCTTCATCAATTCTATGGTTAACTTCATCCTTCATAAACCCATCCACTGACACGTCAACTCCCAAATATCTGAAAACATTTACTTCTTCCATAATCCCTCTCTCCAATGTGATATCCATTTTTCTTTATTTAAATCGTTTGACACCCTCATCACCTTACTCTTATCTATGTTCACTTTTAACCCTTAAACTGTCCACACGTAGATATACGTTCACCTGCGTACTGCACCGCATATTTTGAAAAAAAAAATCATTTTTTTAAATGAAGAGCGCATATTTATAAACAGGATAGGCTATAAAAAAAAAAATTTAGGGCCAGTACTTACCGAGATATAAGCCCGCCAATTTGGTGCTGGATGCTCACCTGATGGCAACATCAAGTCCTGCCGCTTGCAGAAGTATTGCCGATATACTTTTTTTCTAGTTGTCATTTTAATTTATATAATTTTTATGTTCTGATAATTACAATTTACAATAGTTCATGTGATTTCATAGCCAATCTTTGTTCTAACACTAATATTATGTACTGAAAAGTACTCAAATAGTCACAATCACACCAACAGGTGAACATTTTTGCCTACCTTGGTCATTTACTATTGTCTATAAATATATACGAAGTATTTATAGGTCCCAGAAATGTTTTAGACATCCAGGAGTATATATGAAACTCCTTGAAGAATGGTGTTATGACAATTGCCAGATAACTACTGATAAGGCAGTGACATTGATGAATGAATGTGTGCAGGGAACCCTCGCTCTTTCACTCTGTATCTATCTATCTGTCTGTCTGTCTGTCTGTCTGTCTATCTGTCTGAATCTGTTTGTCTGTATCTGTCTGTATCTCTGTCAGTGTCTGTCTAGCTCTGCTTATCTGTCTTTCTGTCTGCCTGTGTGCCTGGAGTATATGAAACTCCTTGAAGAATGGTGTGTTGACAAGTGTCAGATAACTCTTGACAGCCCAGTGACATTTGGTAAATGTCGGCAGTGCTGGAGGGAACCCTACCTTTTTCAATGCCTATCTGTCTGCCTGTCTGTCTCTATCTGTCTGTATCTGCCTGTCTGCCTGTATCTGTCTGTTTGTCAAGCTCTGCTTATTTCTGTAACTCTACTTATCTGTCTTTCTGTCTGCCTGTGTGTGTGTGTCTTTCCGTCTGCTTGTCTCAGTCTCAGTGTGCGGCTCGTAAGCCAACAGGTATTATACACGATGCAGAAGTGACGATGCATATTACTTGCCAGTCATGCTTATTATGCCTTATTTCTACAAGCATTGTATAGCACTTTGCCTGGAATTTTTGGGTTATCCTAGGTAATTTACACTATGTATAATAACTGTACTTATGTGTACATGTGAGAGAGAGAGAGAGATATATAGGACATATAGATATAGACAGACAAAGATATAGACAGAAATATATACAGACAAAGATATAGACAGAGTTATATACAGATAGAGAGACAGCCAAAGCCAGCCAGCCTGCCGAATACATAAGAACATAAGAAAGAAGGAACACTGCAGCAGGCCTACTGGCCCATTCAAGGCAGGTTCATATCACCCACCAGCTTAGACCAATGACCCACCTAGTCAGGTCACATCCTCTGAAGGAAGGAGCATGGCATGAAACCTAGTAGCACAAGCTAGTCAGGTCCAACTCACACCCACCCACAGCCACTCATGTATTTATCTAACCTATTTTTACTTTCCTCTTATAAGGGGAGTGTTAATGCGACATGACATCAGTGAATCCCTGGTGTTTGCCACAGTATTTGCTCTAGCTGGCACTCAATTGAACTGGTGCTCCCACAAGGTACTAAGTGGTCCCAGATTTTTTTAATACTGCGCACACTGAGGGTGCAGATCCATTCTCTCATGTCTAGGCAACTCAGGCCTATCGCACTAAATTTGAAGGAATGAAAAATAGAACATAGAACTACGTTCGGGGCAGTACGCATGTGAACGTATATCTACGTGTGGACAGTTTAAGGGTTAACTTTCTACCTTTACACAATAATAAATGTCAGCTACCAAACCTATACGAAATACTTATGACATTTAAAGCACTCCAGATCGATTATTTATTATTCTTATTCTTATAATAAATTATTATTATTGTAAATTATTATAAATTATAAATTATAATAATCATTAACGCTATTTTTGCATTTTTTATGACGAGTGATCTAGGCATGTTTCCCCTGATGAAAACAATGTACAGTGGAACCCCGGTTAACGAACACCCCGGAAATCGTGCAATCATGTAAGTATAATATTGTAAGTGCTTGTGGAAGTGTATTTTTGGGGTCTGAAATAGACTAACCTAAATGACATTTTTTCTTAAGGAAGTAAATTCGTTCGGTAATGGCACTTGAGCAGGCTTCTGCAATGAATTTTTTTCGTTAACCGGGGTTCCACTGTACAGTGTGATCCCTCGTGTTTCAGTGATTCTGAATATCGGTGATTTCGAGTTTCGAGCGCTTTTTTCAGTCAATGTTTCCCTCATGTATCGGTCATTCCCTCGTGTATTGGTCCATACCAGACCTGTCCGCCTACCAGCGTTGCGCGCCTCGCCACGCAGGATGCCAGTCTAGCGTTGTTTACCATTGAGAGAACATTACTCAGCGTGCTTTTTCAAACATTCACAATAAATTTGTTGTGTTTATTGCTGGTTTAGTTATTGTCACTGTGAAATAAGTCACCATGGGTCCAAGAAGCTTCCTAGTGGCACCCTGTGGTAAAGAAAGTGAGGAACACCATCGAACTGAAGAAGGAGATTGTAGAAAAATATGAGTGGCGTACGTGTGAGTGAGCTTGCCAGGATGTACAACAAAACACATCTACTATCACCTCTATCCTGGCAAAGAGAAAAGAAATCAAGGAAGCTAATGTTGCAAAAGGTGTTGATATGTTAACGAAAAATAGATCGAAAGCAGTAGATGAGGTTGAGAAGTTCTTGGCGGTGTGAATCAATGAAAAACAGATAGCGAGTGACAGTATTTCCACGGCGATAATTTGTGAAAAGGCAAGGCAGTTGCACGCAGATCTTGTCAAGACAATGCCTGCAACCAGTGGTGATGTGAGTAATTTTAAAGCCAGCAAAGGCTGGTTTGAGAGATTTAAGAAACGTAGTGGCATACACATTGTTGTGAGGCATGGTGAAGCAGCCAGCTCAGACAAACGTGCAGCTGAGAAATTTGTGCAGGAATTCAAGGGGTTTGTAGACACTGAAAAATTTGAACCCCAACAAGTGTTTAATTGTGATGAAACAGGCCTGTTTTAGAAGAAAATGCCAAACAGGACCTTCATTACTCAGGAGGAAAAGGCCCTGCCAGGACACAAGCCTATGAAAAACAGGTTAACTCTCACGTT
>WNWK01054315.1:0-11596 GCA_009830355.1 Cherax destructor
AAGACAAAGATCACAACAGCCAGGAAGATGACGGGGTGGGTATTGAGAACTTTCAAAACAAGGGAAATAATGCCGATGGTGACACTATTCAAATCGCTAGTGCTCCCTCACTTAGAATACTGCTCAGTGCTGACGGCCCCGTTCAGGGCAGGAGAAATAGCAGAGCTGGAACAAATCCAGAGATCGTTTACGGCTCACATTGAGCCATTGAAACATCTAAATTATTGGGAACGCCTTCAAGTCTTGAACATGTACTCATTGGAGCGGAGGAGAGAGAGATACATGATAATATATACATGGAAAGTACTTGAGGGCCTGGTCCCAAATCTGCACACTGCCATAACAACATACTGGAGTGAGAGATATGGGAGAAAGTGTAAAATAAACCCAGTGAGGAGCAGGGGTGCGGTGGGGACAATACGGGAGCACTGTATTAACATCCGGGGTCCCAGACTATTCAACATCTTACCAGAAGATATCCGAAACACGGCTGGAACCAGTGTAGAAGCCTTCAAGAGGAAACTGGACAAATATCTTCACCAGGTGCCAGATCAACCAGGCTGTGATGGATATGTGGGGCAGCGGGCCTCCAGCAGCAACAGCCTGGTTGACCAGGCAAGCACCAGACGAGCCTGGCCCATGGCCGGGCTCAGAGAGTAGATACTCTCGAAACTCTTCAAAGGTATATCAAAGGTATATAGAGGAGCTTAGCATGAAAATGGAGGAGAGGATAGCTGCAGAAAGCAAGATAATGGAGGAGAGGAGAGCTCCAGAAAGCAGGAAGTGGAAGAAGCAAGTCACAACAGCAGAGGCTAAGATACAGAGATTAGAAGAGGAACTGAAAAATTTGAAACAGCCTAAAGAACTAAAAAGCAATGTGGACATGGTATCAGAAACTGCTACCTCAGTCACAAAGAAGGGGACTGTAGAGAACGGAGTGAAACTGTATGCAGAGGCCCTATCAGACCATCGTGGAGCCCGAGAAAAAGAGAGGATCACATCAGGAACAATCCAGGGGAGTGTAGAAAAAGGGAGAGCTAAGCTATACGTAGAAGCCCTAACAGACCACAGCAGTGCACAGGGAAAGTTAAGAAGGGAAAGCGACAGGCCACTGGGCCAAGGGATAACATACAGTGAAGAGATTGAAGAAAGGAAAGCTGCAATGGAGGCAACTAAATTGAATCAGGGGTTACATAGGGATAGGCAGTGGGAGAATGAAAGAGAGAGATCAGTCTTTGTTTATGGGCTCCAGGAAGCTGAAGGGGAAACTTACGAAGCAAGAAGACAAGGGGAGAAAAATGCGTTTGAAAACATCATGAAAGCAATAGGAGAAGATGACATGACCCAGCTGGCAAATTTTCTGAGAATAGGGGGGTTTGCAAGAGGAAGAATCCGGCCAGTCAAAGTGATTTTCAAAGCAGAATTGACTCGAAACAGGATCCTGCAGGAGAAAGCAAAACTAAGGGATATGTCAGAGTACCGGAGGGTGTATCTCGACCGCAGAAACTGAAAGAGAGGGTACAGAGACAAAAGGAGGAAAGAGATGGACAGGAGAACCCTGACTCAGGAGGAAGCTCTAATACAATCACCTTCAGATGTCCCCCAACCTGGACAACCCCAATGCAACCAAACAATCTAACCCAAAATGCACATGCCATACCCAATGATTCCACCCACCTCATTACAAACTCCACCTTCACACCAACCACCCATAGTTCCTCATCGGGTCTCCCACTTTCCCAACCCCAACGTACCCCCCAGACTACGGTTTTAGAAAAGAAGTTGAAGGTTTGGTATACAAATGCAGATGGTATAACAAATAAATGTGAGGAGTGGCATGAAAGAATAAAGGAGACATCCCCAGACATAATAGCACTCACAGAAATGAAACTCACCAGGATGATAACAGATGCAATCTTTCCACCTGGATATCAAATCCTCAGGAAAGATAGAGGGAGCAGAGGGGGAGGAGGAGTTGCACTGCTCATTAAGAACTGGTGGGGATTTGAGGAAGTGGAAGGAATGGATGGAATGGGCGAAAGGGACTACATAGTAGGAGCAATTCAGTCTGAGGGTTATAAGCCTCTTTAAGGGGGGCTCCTTGTCACGGTAAAGAGGCTATCGGTCTGAGGAATTGGACCTCTTGGTCTTCTTCCTCAGACCGAACCTAATTACACCCTAATCCCCCCTCCCCTTTCCCATCTTCCCCATCCTCCCTTTTCCCTTTCCTCCTCCTCCTACTCCTCCTCATCCTCCTCATCCCTCCCTTATTTCCTTTCCATTTTTACCCTGGGAGCTTCTCTCCACAGGCATTCTAGTTCCTAGGTAGGGGGAAGGGTACCGTGGTCCAATATCATTCCGATGAGGTTCTTGGCGGTGGTGTAGTTTGCCGTGGAATCTGGATTGCCTGGGGATGTCCCGATTCCTCTCCGGTCTCCCAGGGGGTGGCTTTGGGTATCTTTCGGGCGATGGGTGTATCTCTGGAGGCCACCTTTTGGATTCCGGGGGTGGTAGCTGAAGGAGGTATGCTTTGTGGTGGGTATCCGGCCGGCCTCTCTTTTGTCCGCCGAGGTGGCTCGGTTGATGTGAGGTTGCTATCCCGGATTGCTGGTTTACTGGCATGAAGGGTAAGGTATGGCACGGGTTCCATGCAGCATCTGCAAACTTGCGGTGTTGAGGTCCTCTTGGGCACAGAGGGGGATTTATGCCCCTTTCATTCCTCCTAGGAGCTATTCCTTCACGTTCCCCCTTTTTCTTATTCTTTTTATTATTTTTATTTTCTTTTCTTTCTTTTTTTTTTCTTAAAAACTAACAGAAAGAAGTAACCTAACCATGGATGCCCTAATCTGTGAACCTGGCCCCGGGCCCCTTCTTGATACCACACTCAGTTCTGACCCTACCTCGTTAATGGACAACTCTTCCGACACCTCTAATATCTCTGTACCTCTTGCTGGTGTCAGTTCGTCACCTGCTTCAGGTACTGAGGTTCTGACTGGCCCTTCCGATACATCTGACCTTCGCTCTTCTCTGACCTTGATTCTGGCTTTTCCCTCAACGATGCAGCAATTTTCGAATTGCTTGCCCATCACACGTCGGACCACCTCCACTCCCACATCCAAACGACCAAGACCCTTGCATGACGATTTGACACTTCCTTCTCATTCATTTCAGAAACGACCAGCACATCACGCACTTCCCCTAAACACTTTGTTTCACACTACTCAATGGACAAAGTTTTTTACTCCAAGACCGACTACTCCAACTACCTATCTTTCCGATCATAGTATTGGTAAAGCTCTCCTACGCCATGTAGGTAAAGATATCTCATTTCACACTCTCAAGAGCGGCACTCCCATCATCACGGTCCAGATTACTGGCCAAGCTCGCGATCTTTCTCTTCTTACGACCATAGATACTATTCCTATCACTATTGACAAGCATCATTCTCTCAATTCTTGTAGTGGTACTGTCATTTTGCCCCACACCATTGTCCAACGGAATTTCCAGACATGTGGTGATGACATTTTGGAGCAGCTTGAGCTCCAAGAACTCCCTATCCTTAAAGTTGACACTTGTCCTTCCTGCCAATAAGCGAAGACGTTATCCTTGCAATATAGCTCGTTTAACATTTGACTGCTGTGAACTTCCACCTTCAGTCTACATTGCAGGTCACCGTTTACAAGTTCGAAAGGAGACCCCTGCATCGCAACAGTGTAGAAACTGCTGGCGTTTTGGTCATCCAGCGAAATATTGCAGGTCCATGGCCGAATGCCCAGTCTGTGGTGCTGACGACCATGCCAGTCCTTCTTGTAATCTACCTCCCTCTTGCCTTAACTGTCATGAGGCGCATCCATTGTATTCTCACTGTTGTCAGGTTTACCTGAATGAGCGGGAAATCTGTTCTCAAAGAGTCGGAAGGCTTCTCATATGCTTTGGCCGTCTCTCATCTACACCTTCAAGGGAGACTTCCCCGTATTTCCTATTCTCGCATTGCTAAACGTCGCCCCACTTCTCGGGTCCCAACTTCCCCGGCTTCCTCTGTGGTCGCCCCATCCTCAGTCACCCGTCTCAAATCCTTTTGCTGTTCTTGGCTCCGAGGTCCCTACCTCGGCATCCCATATTGTCCACACTTATTTCTCTACTCACTCTCACCATTCTGTGTCTACACACCCTCGTCCACCACCTAATCCTCAGCACCCCCCTTCTCATAAGTCCAGCAAAAAATCCCCATTGCCGTGTTCTTCACCTCTGACTATTTCTGTAATGTGTGTGGAGGATCATCCTTCTTCTCGTTCAATGTCTTCATCTCCTGTCCCCTCCCAAGCAATTTTGACAGTTTCCTCTTCCATCTCCCTGCCCTCTACTTTAGTACAGTCTATAGTCTCCCCGATGGTTGCTCACCCTCCTCCTACCATTTCTAATGTAGTCCCCCATTCTGCATCTTTGTCTTCCGAAACACTGGAAGCTATTGCAGAATTTATTACAGAGACTGGAACGTTGATGGACACTGCTCCACCTCCAGTTCCTCCTCTTCTCTCTTCTCAATCTACATCCAATCTTCCTTCACAGCATCCCACTTCTCTGATTACATGTCTTCCACTTCCTCCACACATGGACTTTTCTAACCCTAGTCCATAGATACCGCAGAGAGACTCATTGATTTTAAGCAGAGGAGAGCAATTGCTCACAATGTCATATGCAACGATAAATGCGCTTACTGGCGGGATTATGTTTTCACTGTCACTTCGGCTTCCGTGACGAGTGCAGTCTGGAAGAAAGTGCAGAAATTGAGTGGTAAATTCTTCCCCGACCTGGCTCCTGTTCTTCAGGTTGCTGGTGTCGATATAGCACACCTTCTTGCCGTTACCACTGAAATTGGTAATCATCTGGTTCGCATTTCTCAGGGGCTCCATCTATGCCCCTCGTTCCTTTCTTCTAAGTCTGCCAGCGATTTAAAGCCCTTAGATTTTTCTTCTGTCAGAGAAGAATCTTATAATGTGCTTTTTACCCTTCAAGAACTGGAGGCAACACTCTCTGCTTGCCGATCATCGGCAGCTGGGCCAGACGGCATACATATTCGTATGCTACAGCATTTACATCAGTCTGCTCTTGCTGTCCTCTTATGACTCTTTAATCTTATATGGTCTACGGGACGTGATACCTCCCATTATCGTCCCATCGCTCTTACCAGTGCAGTTTGCAAGGTGATGGAACGTCTAGTTAATAGACCTTTGATGTGGTATTTAGAGATGCACAATAATCTCTCCCCTAGTCAATATGGCTTTTGTAAGGGTCGTTCTGCCATTGACCCCTTACTGCGCTTGGGTACATATATTCGTAATGCCTTTGCTAATAACCACTCGGTTATCGCTATCTTTTTCGACCTTGAGAAGGCTTATGACACAACTTGGAGATAGAATATCTTGGCCCAGGCCCACTCCTTAGGCCTCCGAGGCAATCTACCATTTATCCTTAAGGCCTTCTTAACTGACAGACATTTTTGTGTCCGGGTTAGTAATGAGCTTTCCCCGGAATTTGTCCAAGCTGAAGGTGTCCCCCAGGGTTGTTTTCTGAGCACAACACTCTTTCTCCTTGCTATAAATAATCTGGCAACTGTTCTCCCATCCAATATTTGGTCATCGCTCTATGTGGATGACTTTGCTATAGCTTGTGCGGGTGCTGACTGTCACCTCATTGCAGTTTCCCTCCAGCATGCCATCAACTGGGTTTCCGATTGGGCCACCACTCACGGGTTTAAATTTTCTAGTGGCAAAACTCATCAAATTACGTTTACTAGACGTTCAGTGATTCAGTCAGGTTTCTCGGCCTCCTGTTTGACCGTCGATTGTTCTGAAAATCTCACATTACCTCTCTGAAGGCAACTTGTCATAGCCAGCTGAACCTCATAAAAACCCTCACACATCTTTCATGGGGGGCTGATCATCGAACTCTCCTTCGCCTGCATTCAGCCTTAATATTATCGAAACTCGATTATGGTGACCAGATATATTCGGCGGCCTCCCCTGCTACTCTTTCCAGCCTTAATCCCATTCATCATTAGGGATTGCGTTTATGCCTTGGTGCATTTTGTTCTTCCCCGGTTGAGAGCCTCTATGTAGAAGTGAACATTCCATCCTTGTCTGATCGTAGTGATGCACATTGCATTCGCTATTATGTTCGCTCTCATGACCTCTGCAATCCTTCCATGTATAAGATTGTCACAGATGTTAGTAGACGCTTGTTATTTATTTGTCGCCCCTGTTCACTTCGTCTACATTCACTCTTGTCTTCCCTTCAGCTACCACCTTTATATGTTCATGTGACATCTCCCTTTCCCCTACCCCCTTGGGAAGTTCCTGCTGTCTGTGTCTGTTCTATTCCTCTACCTTGCGCGAAAGCCCAACTGCCTATGGCGGCTTCTCGCTCTTTTTTTTCTAGACCACTTCCGTTCTCATTCCCATGCCATCGCAGTGTACACCGATGGTTCAAAGTCGTCTAACGGCGTCGGATTCGCAGCAGTGTTTCCGGACAGCGTCAGGCGAGGGCATCTATTACCCTCGGCTAGCATATTTATGGCTTAATTGTATGCCATTCTTGTGGCACTTATCCGTATTGCATCTATGCCTGTGTCATTATTTGTGGTTGTTTCAGACTCCCTTAGTGCTTTACAGGCTATCTTTTAAATTGATACACCTCACCCCCTAGTTCTTCGTATCCAACTTTGGTTATGCCGTATCTCTAGCAAGCACAAAGATATTGTCTTTTGTTGGGTCCCTGGTCATGTTGACGTACAGGGCAATGAACAGGCAGACACTGCTGTGCGGTCAGCAGTATGTGACCTTCGTTGATGGACACTGCTCCACCTCCAGTTCCTCCTCTTCTCTCTTCTCAGTCTACATCCAATCTTCCTTCACAGCATCCCACTTCTCTGATTACAGGTCTTCTGCTTCCTCCACACATGGACTTTTCTAACCCTAGTCCATAGATACCTCTAACTTCGACTTATATCTTTCTCTCCATAAATCATGGCTTATTTGCAGTGGAATATCCGAGGCCTCAGGGGTAACCAGGGTGAGCTTCAGGTGTTGCTCTCCCAGTTTTCCCCTGATGGTGTCTGTTTGCAAGAACCCAAATTACAATCCGCTGTTATCCGGCCCTTTTCAGGCTATGATTTGTTATATTCATCGGATCCTTTTTCCGATGGAACCTTTAACAAAAGTGCTCTTCTTATACGCACTGGTATTCCATACCGTCAGCTCTATGAGCATTCTTCTCTACATTACACTGCAGCCCGTATCCACTTGAATAACTTCTATACACTCTGTTCTTTATATCTCTCCCCTTTGTGGGAATTGTCTATCCCAGATGTTGATTTTCTGGTTTCTTCCTTGCCGCCACCCCTTCTGTTACTTGGCGATTTTAACACACACCATTTTCTCTGGAGAGGGTTGCACTGTGACTCCCGTGGCGTTCAGTTGGAGGCATTCCTTGCTTCTCTCCCACTCCATGTTTTAAATATGGGTACCCCTACCCATTTTGATCCTCGAACTCATTCTCTCTCTCTTGCATCGATCTCTCTATCTGCTCTTCCTCAACTGTCCTCGACTTCACCTGGTCTGTCGTCCCGGACTTACATGACAGCAATCATTTTCCGATCATCCTTAAGTCCTCTTCATATTCTCCAACTCCTCTTAGCCCACGCTGGCAATTTGACCGGACAAAATGGGACCTTTTTCGCACATCTTAGTGTCTTTCATGAGGTTCCTTCCTCGTCCTCCATTGATGAGGTTTTACATCTCTTTTCGTCCTCCGTCTTCACAGCAGCTAAACATTCTATCACTCAAACCTCTGGCAAGCATTCTCAGAAGTACGTGCCTTGGTGGTCTCCAGCTTGTGCTCAGGAAGTACGTCTGAAACGCGCTGCGTGGGGCAGGTACCGGTATAACAGAACCGCAGAGAGACTCATTGATTTTAAGCAGAGGAGAGCAATTGCTCGCAATGTCATATGCGATGCTAAATGCACTTGCTGGCGGGATTATGTTTTCACTGTCACTTCGGCTTCCGTGACGAGTGCAGTCTGGAAGAAAGTGCGGAAATTAAGTGGTAAATTCTTCCCCTACCTGGCTCCTGTTCTTCAGGTTGCCGGTGTCGATATAGCACAACTTCTTGCCGTTACATTATTATATACACTTGGAAAATCCTAGAGGGATTAGTACCAAACTTGCACACGAGTGTCACTTCCTATGAAAGCAAAAGACTCGGCAGACAATGTAACATCCCCCCAATGAAAAGCAGGGGTGCCACTAGCATGTTGAGAGACAACACAATAAGTGTCAGGGGCCCAAGACTGTTCAACTGCCTCCCAGCATACATAAGGGGGATTACCAATAGACCCCTGGCTGTCTTCAAGCAGGCACTGGACAGGCACCTAAAGTTGGTGCCTGACCAGCCGGGCTGTGGTTCGTACGTTGGACTGCGTGCGGACAGCAGTAACAGCCTGGTTGATCAGGCTCTGATCCAACATGAGGCCTGGTCACAGACCGGGCCGCAGGGGCGTTGACCCCTGGAACTCTCTCCAGGTAAACTCCAGGTACCACTGAAATTGGTAATTATCTGGTTCGCATTTCTCAGGGGCTCCATCTATGCCCCTCGTTCCTTTCTTCTAAGTCTGCCAGCGATTTAAAGCCCTTAGATTTTTCTTCTGTCAGAGAAGAATCTTATAATGTGCCTTTTACCCTTCAAGAACTGGAGGCAACACTCTCTGCTTGCCGATCATCGGCAGCTGGGCCAGACGGCATACATATTCGTATGCTACAGCATTTACATCAGTCTGCTCTTGCTGTCCTCTTATGACTCTTTAATCCTATATGGTCTACGGGACGTGATACCTCCCACTATCGTCCCATCGCTCTTACCAGTGCAGTTTGCAAGGTGATGGAACGTCTAGTTAATAGACCTTTGATGTGGTATTTAGAGACGCACAATAGTCTCTCCCCTAGTCAATATGGCTTTTGTAAGGGCCGTTCTGCCATTGACCCCTTACTGCGCTTGGGTACATATATTTGTAATGCCTTTGCTAATAACCACTCGGTTATCGCTATCTTTTTCGACCTTGAGAAGGCTTATGACACAACTTGGAGATATAATATCTTGGCCCAGGCCCACTCCTTAGGCCTCCGAGGTAATCTACCATTTATCGTTAAGGCCTTCTTAACTGACAGACATTTTTGTGTCCGGGTTAGTAATGAACTTTCCCCGGAATTTGTCCAAGCTGAAGGTGTTCCCCAGGGTTGTTTTCTGAGCACAACACTCTTTCTCCTTGCTATAAATAATCTGGCATCTGTTCTCCCATCCAATATTTGGTCATCGCTCTATGTGGATGACTTTGCTATAGCTTGTGCGGGTGCTGACTGTCACCTCATTGCAGTTTCCCTCCAGCATGCCATCAACTGGGTTTCCGATTGGGCCACCACTCACGGGTTTAAATTTTCTAGTGGCAAAACTCATCAAATTACATTTACTAGACGTTCAGTGGTCTCTAATCATCCATTGTACCTATACGGCTCACGTATCCCAGAACGTGATACAGTCAGGTTTCTCAGCCTCCTGTTTGACTGTCGATTGTCTTGGAAACCTCACATTACCTCTCTGAAGGCAACTTGTCATAGCCGGCTGAACCTCATAAAAACCCTCACACATCTTTCATGGGGGCTGATCATCGAACTCTCCTTCGCCTGCATTCAGCCTTAATATTATCGAAACTTGATTATGGTGACTAGATATATTCGGCGTCCTCCCCTGCTACTCTTTCCAGCTTTAATCCCATTCATCATTAGGGATTGAGTTTATGCCTTGGTGCATTTTGTTCTTCCCCGGTTGAGAGCCTCTATGTAGAAGTGAACATTCCATCCTTGTCTGATCGTAGTGATGCACATTGCATTCGCTATTATGTTCGCTCTCATGACCTCCGCAATCCTTCCATGTATAGGATTGTCACAGATGTTAGTAGACGCAAGCAAGGGGGCTTTCATCCGGGGACTGGCACTCATTTAAGATGCTAGTGATAATGTCAAGGTAATAGCGTTGATGCCTGCGCCGGAAGTAATTACAGAATGCTTCCTTAAGCTTGGGCCATGACTTCAAATCGCGCACTTCCACCAAGTCTAAGAAGGAAACGATAACACTTAGGGATTTGTCCACAGCCACGGCGGCAGTGTTTACATAGTGCGCGTCAGTGGGGTTATCGATTTGTCCTTTAACTGTCGTCTCGACCAATTTGAACCAAGTCTCCAACATACTGGCGCGACCGTCGAACAAAAAGGATGGGCGGGAATGACATGAGCCATTCGTGGCCGCAATATGGGCTACTGCCTGGCCAATCATTTTGAAGGCGTCGTCCTCCCCCTGATGGGACCTGACAGGAGAGGCATCAGTGATATCTGTGGCAGAAGCTTGGGTATCGTGACGGCCACTGGGTGTCTGAGTCATAGCGTCAGTTACAAGCACAAAATAAGTCACGGAGAAAGCGAAAGGGATCAAAACAAGAATTGATATGCAATCAGCTAGAACTCAACACAGAGTCAGAGAGGACAGAACACAGTGTTACACGAAAACTGCTTATTTGCTAACAAATGCGTGAATTACGTCAAAAAAAAAAGAATGGTACTCTCTGAAACTCAAGGTAAATTTTGGATACAAGTGAATTAAATGCTGGGGTGTTCACAGAACAAAAGCAGAGATAACTGGCAAGAAAATTGCATGAAAATGAATGAACTGTAACAGGTAGCAGAACTAGCAAAAGGTTCACAAATTAAAATGGAATCTGGGTATTACACACACTGTGCTGCAGTGCAGGCTTGCTCAACACACAGCAAAATGTTGCAGGTGCTGGCAGTTGCAATTAGGTATGGCAAAGAAAAATATGAATTCACTTGCAGCAAGGTAAGGTGACAAAACAATTTATAATATCAGTCTTCAATGGTACTAAAAGCAGTCACAAATATTTACTGTATCAAGAAGTACTGAATTTCACACAAAAATGCAATGAGTAAAATGCAAAAATGGTAAAAATCAATAATAATAGGGGCAAAAAAGTTACAGGTGGCAAATGAGTGTACACTGACACATGAAAAAAAATGACAAGTAAATTCTGGTTCAAAAGTATGAAATTTCACAGGTAATTATTGCAATAATGGCAATTAAGCAGGTTCCTGGGAATTCAAGGGCAGGAACTGATAATGCACTCAATGACAGGGCATAAACATTAACAGAATGCAAAACACAGGTGAATGAGCATAAACAAAAATATGGCAAAGAAATAATATGGAGAAAAAAATTAAATGGAGACACTGGAGAAAATGTAGGTGTCTAGTCACAAGTTATTGAATTCAAGCAGAATAAAACTGACACTGGCAATTTTTAAAATTACACTTTGAACACACTAACACATCAGAACTGTGCAGGGTTGTCAACAATTTGTGGCTAGCTTGCACATGCAACAATCAGAATAATAGCAGACAGATATGACTTGCAATTAAAAAAAAGAATATATATATGTATAAATATATATATATATATATATATATATATATATATA
>WNWK01054316.1:0-11595 GCA_009830355.1 Cherax destructor
CAGGGGGAAAGGGTGGAGCACCTGAAAACACAAGCTTAAAAAAACGAAAACCAGCAGGGTTTTCGGGAAAGGGAAAAAACTTTCAAACCACAGGTTTTTGAAAAAGGTAACAAAAAAACACGAGAGGGGGGTGGATAGACTGCTTTTTTGGACGGGCAAAAAAGGCGTTAAAACCCCGGTTCCTCACAAGAGATTAATGAAAAAGCTAGAGGTTTCAGGCACACGTAACAGGAAAAGCACTGCAATGGATTAGAGAATTTTTCTGACGGGGGGGGCAACAACGAGTCATGGTCGTGCCCCGAGATGTCAAGTGGGCACCTGTGAGGTGGAGTTCCCCCGGGGGTTCAGTCCTAGGACCTTTTACTTTTTTTTGGTATATGTGAATGAAAAAACGGAAAAGGGGATGTTTTTCAGAAGTTCCCTGTTTGAAAAGATGATGAAAA
This sequence comes from Cherax destructor, assembly GCA_009830355.1. Lineage (NCBI taxonomy): Eukaryota > Metazoa > Arthropoda > Malacostraca > Decapoda > Parastacidae > Cherax > Cherax destructor. The sequence continues at coordinate 444 of WNWK01054316.1, forward strand.
TTTAATGGAAGAATCAAATCAGTCGAGGATCAGGCAGGAAACAAAGAGACCTGGACAGGTTTTAAGCCGGGTTATAACCTCCGGGAATTTTAACCCTGCCAAATTAAAGTCATGAATATGGGAAAGGGGAAAAAGAAGACCAGACAGATTTAATCTGGGGGCCCAAAGGAAAACCCCTCACTCAAAAAAAAGATCTTGGGGGAGTATAATCCCCGAGCACATCTCCTGAGGCACACATCAATCAGATAACGCAGCAGGGGGGCGGCGGGAAACCAAAGAATAGCTTTTAATACCTCCCCAAGGAATCATTCAAGACTCTGTATACCATATACGGGGGGCCCCCATCGGGGAGTATGCAGCCCCAGTTTGGAACCCACACCTGGTCAAGCACGCCCAGAAATTAGAGAAAGTGAAAAGGGGTTTGCAACAAGACTAGTCCCAGGTTTGGGGGATTTCCTCAAAAAGGTTTAAAGGGGGAAATCGGCCTGACGACACTAGAGGACAGGGGGGTTGGGGGGACATGATAACGACATATAAAATACTGGGGGAATAGATAAGGTGGACAGAGACAAGATGTTCCAGAGGGGGGGCACAGAAACAAGGGGTCAAATTGGAAGTTGAAGACTCCTATGAGTCAAAGGGATGTTAGGAAGTATTTCTTCAGTCATAGGTTGTCAGGAAGTGGAATAGCTTGGAAAGCGACATGTGGAGGCAGGAACCATAAAAGTTTTAAGACTAGGTTTGAAAAAGCTCATGGAGCAGGGAGAGAGGACCAAAATAGCAATCAGTAAGGGGGGGGCCGGGGGCTAGGGCTCCCCCCTGAAAAAAATAAGAGTACAAATAGGTAAACATACATACATAAAACACATAATAATAATAATAATATAATAATAAAAATTTTTTTTTGGGGCATGATAAAAAAATTTACTTTTGGGGTTTTTAAAAGGATTACATGGGGTTGTACATCCCAAAAACCCCTATTTGCGGGGGTTTTTGGGCAGAAAAAAATTTAAATTAAAACTTTTTTAAAGAATTTTTGTAGATAGTATACAAAAATTAAAGGTAAATTTTTGGGCCTATGAAATTTGAACAAAACACATAAAATACATACATACATACATACATACACATACATACATACATACATACATATACATACATACATACATACATACATATACATACATACATACATACACATACATACATAGTGGTAGTACTGACTTACGATATTTTTTCATTCCAGAATGCTGTTCAGGGTCTCAAGTATGAGCAATTTATATCTCCTTAAGAAATGATGTAAAATAGACTAGTCCGTTTAGACCCCAAATTACACTTACAAAAGCATTTAAAAAAAATAAACTTCTTGCAAAGGGTGTGTTGGGACCATCGTAAGTCGAGTACCACTGTACATACAGCATTCGACATCTTAATAAAGGAGCTCGTTGGACCCTGTACACACAATATTACATTAGACTTATACTGGATATACCTTGCAATTTGGAACCCACACCCTAACCCAAGCACGTGAAGCAGCATAGAGAAGTGCAAGGTTTGCAACAAAGACTAGTCCAGGCTAAAGAGTTTTCCCTACGAGAGGAGAGGTTAAGGGGAAGTGACCTGGCAGTACTGGAGGACAGGAGAGATAGGGGGACATGATAACAACATACAAGATACTGAGGAATTGACAAAGTGGACAGGGAGCAGAATGTTCCAGAGATGGGACACAGCAACTGAGGACACAGGCATTGGAAGTTGAAGACTCAGATGAATCCACAGAGATGTTAGGAGAAGTATTTCTTCAGTCACAGAGTGGTAGGAGATGGAATAGTTGGAAACTGACGCTGATGACCAGGGCTCCAACACATGGCTTTAAGAAGAGGTATGATAAAGCTCATATGAAGGAGAAGTGACCCAGTAAGCGGCCAGTGAGGCGGGGCCAGGAGCGGCCTGGGCCTCTGCAGCCACAACTAGGTGGTAACTAGGTGAGTACATATACATACATACATACATACATACATACAGTGGTACCTTGACTCCCAGAGTTTTAATTCATTTGTTGACCTAGGTCAGTAACTCAGTTTGTTGTATATCAAATCAATTTCCCTCATTCAAACTAATTGAAATGCCATTAATTCATTCCAGCAGAATTCCATTTCTTGGGAGGCAGGAGAAAAATACTTCAATATAATGCTATCATCTACTGACATTTATCTATCACAATTGATCTTATATGACATAATAAACAATATAAATAGCATGAAACAAGTATATACTCCAAGAATGAACAAAATGTTGTCTATATGGCCCAGTGTGGCGCCCCACTCCCGCTCCGCACTGACCATATCTTCCCATTCTGACAGCGGAGTGTTTGAGGCTAACTGCGCACTAGATTACTAGTTTCATAAGGAAAACACTGAAATAATGTTTTTTACAAATGAAATATTGTATAAAACATAAAACTGCTAGAATGTAAAAATAAATTGGTTTTATAAAGTGTAATATATTTACCTTGGAGGGAACAAAGATGCTGGCGAGGTGGAGGGTGGAAAATTAGTGAGCCGGCATAGCACTTGTCAGTGACCCTACAAGCCAACAACAACAACATTGGAAGAGAGTTTGTTTCGTTTCATGCTTTCTATAAACATTGCTAACTTACTTGCTACTCTCTTAGTGCTACAGTTATTGCTGAACTTAATTGCTACAATTTGTTTTTATTTTTCACTTCATAGGAGTTCATTTCTGTTTTAGTATGGTACACATACTGCCCAGAAGTATTACGCTGGTACTGCCTCTCACCAACTCCACTCCACTACCTACACACACCTCGCTTGTGTTTTTCATGATTTCATGTATGTATGTATGTATGTATGTATGTATGTATGTATGTATCTCTTTCTTGCATTTATATATGTATGTATGTATATGTATGTGTGTATATATATATATATATATATATATATATATATACTCAGTAGGAGGTTGGTAGACAGCAACCACTCAGGGAGGTACTACCATCCTGCCTAGGTGACTGAAGCAAACACAAAACTGTTACTACATATTGGCAGTTGCTGGTGTCTTTTTTCTGTCTCTATACTTATGCAAGATTTCTAGGTACGTCTTGCTACTTCTACTTACACTTAGGTCACACCTACGCAAACATGTACACGTTTTGTATACCCCTCATCTGAGTTTTTTTTGGGTTTTATTTTAATAGTTCTTGTTCTTATTTTTTTTTCCCTTTTCCCCTTATCCATGGGAAGTGGAATAAGAATCTTTCCTCTAAGCCATGCGTGTTGTAAAAGTCAACTAAAATGCAGAACAATGTTTGTCCCTTTTCCTGTATAGCTTACTAAAAAGAAGAAAAAAAAAAACAGTCAAAATTGGGATGTTTGAATGTGCGTGGATGTTGTCCCGAATGATAAAAAGAGATGATTGTAGATGTTATGAATGAAAAGAAGCTGATGCCCTGGTTTTAAAAAGTGAGACAAAGCTGAAGGGGGTAGGAGAGTTTCAGTGGGGGAAAATAAATGGGATTGTCAGGGTTTAAAATGAGTTAGAGCTAAAGAAGGAATTGGCAATAATGTTGAATAATCGTTATGGCAGGTAAGAAGGAATATAAATGAAAAATTCGGATTATGTGGAGTAAAAAAAAGGTTGGATGTGAAAAGTGGGTTATAGAAAGGTGTTTTGCACCTGGAGAAGAGAAAGAAGAGAGATTTTGGGAAATGTTGATGAGTGTGTGGGGAGTTTGAACCAAGGGGAAGAGAGTAATTGTGGTTGGGGATCTTAATCTAAAGTGGGTAAAAATGTTGTGGATGGAGTAAAAGGTAAATTTGGGGTTTAAGGGGTAAATGTAAATGGGGAAACCATTAATTGAGCTATGTGTAGAAAAGGTTTGGTGAAATTACCATATTTTATAAAAAAGAGGATAAATAAATATACAAGGTATGATAAAACACTAAGGAAAGTAGTTTGTTGGATTATGTATTGGTGGAAAAAAAGGTTGATGGAAAGGTTTTGGGATGTACATGTTTATAGAGGGCAGCGGAATATCAGATGTTATTTGGTTGTAGCTCCCAGTTAGGTAAAAGGTAGATGGGCCCAAAAGAAAAGGGGAAACAACAAGTAGAGAAATAAATGTATAAACTAGGGAGGAAGTTAGGGTGAGATATAAGCAACTATTGGCAGAAAGGTGGAGCTAGTGCAAGTAGGGGTAGTGGGGGGTTGAAGAGGTTGGGATAGTTTTAAAAATGCAAATAATTTGAATGTGGGGCAGAAGTTTGTGGTTTTAAAGGGGGGTGGGTGCAGGAGGAAAGAGGAGTGAGAATTGGGAATGAAGTAAAGGAATTGTGATAAAAAGAAAAAGGTAGCTTATGAAGGTTTTACAAAACAAAGTGTTAGTAGAAGAGCAGAGTATATGGAAGTAAAAGAAAGGTGAAGGTGGTGGGGAGTGCAAAGAAAGAGCGGATGAAAGAATGGGAGAGGTCTGTCAAGAAAATTTTACTGAAAACAAGAAAAAATTTTGAGTGAGATAAACAAGGTAAGAAAGCCTAGGGAACGAATGGATTTGTCCAGTTAAAAACAAGTAGGGGAGTTAGTAGATGGGGAGCTGGAAATTATTGGTGAATGGCGGGAATATTTTGAGGAACTTTTAAATGTCGATAAAAAAGGGGCGGTAATTTCATGTAAATGGCCAAAGGGGGGTACAACATCGTTTAGGGTGAAGAAGAGCGGGGGTGTGAGTGTGGGGGGGTGCGTGAGGCATTACGTAGAATGAAAGGGTAAAGCAGCTGGAATTGGGAATCATGACAGAAATGTTAAAAGCAGGAGAGGATATAGTGCTGGAGTGGTTTTGGGATTTTTGTTTAATAAATTAGAAGAGGGAAAAGGGACCTAGGGATTGGCAGAGGCATGTATAGTTCCTTTTTTATAAAAAGGAAGGGGATAAAAGAGAGTGTAAAAAATTTGGGGAATAAGTTTACTGAGTATACCAGGTAAAAAAAATTAAAGGCAGGGTTTTTTGAAAGAATTGAGGGGAAAAAGTGGTTGCAGATGGAAAGGGGGCTTTTTTGAGTGGGTAGGGGATGTGTAGATCAAGTGTTTACAGTGAAGCAAAATGTGAACAGTATTTAGATAAGGTAGAAGTTTTTATTGCATTTATGGATTTAGAAAAGGCATATGATAGAGTGGATAGGGAGCAATGTGGCAAATGTTGCAAGTCTATGAGTCAGGTAGTAAGTTACTGAAGGCTGTAAGAGAGTTTTGTAAGGGATAGTGAGGCTCAGGTTACAGGGTTGTGTAGGAGGGATTACTTCCGGTAAGTGGAGTCTTGGGCTGGGTTGACAATGTCACCATGGTTGTTTAATATATTTATAGATGGGAGGTTGTAAAGTAAATACTGAGTGTTGAGGAGAGAGGTGCAGGATTAAGTATGGAAATTAAATACAAAATGGGAGTTGACACAGTTACTTTGCTGATGATGCATACTTATGGAGATTCTAAAGAAAAGTTGCAAAGGTTAGTGGACCAGGTTTTGGGAGTGTTAAGGTAAGAAAGTTAAAAGTGAACATAGATAAAGTAAGGTGATGAGGGTATCAAAGCGATTTAAATAAAGAAAAAATTGGATATCACATTGGAGAGAGGATTATGGAAGAATGCATCATGTTTTCAGATATTTGGGAGTTGATGTGTCCAGCAGATGGAGTTTATGAGGATAGGGTTAACCATGAGGTGATGAAGGAAAAAAGGGTGGAGTGGTGCATTGAGGTATCTGTGGAGACAAAACGTTATCCATGAGCAAAGAAGGAATGTGTGAAAGTATGGCAGTATGGTACCAACACTCTTACTCTGGGTGTAGAAGCATGGGTTGCAATGCTGCAGCGAGGGGAGCTGGAGAGTGGAGATGTCTATCTGGGGGCAATGCTGTAGTGTAAATATTATGCAGAAAATTCGGAATGTGGAAATTAGGAGAGAGGTGTGGGTTACTAAAATTATTTGTCAGAGACTGAAGAGAAGTTGTGCAGTGGTTTGGTCATTTAGAAACAGATTCAAGTAGAATGACTTGGAGCGTATATAAATGTAGGGAAGGAAGGCGGGGTAGGGGTAGATCTAAAGTTGGAGGAAGGGTAAAGAAGAGGTTTTGCAGGCGAGGGGCTTTGACTTCCAGCAAGCATGTGGCGTGTTAGATAGGAGTAGAATGGAACGAATGGTTTTGGGACATGACGATCTGTTGGGTGTTTGACAGGGAGGTAACGTGTGTGAGAAGGGATTCAGAAGCAGTTAATTGATTTAGTTGGACTTGAGTGCAAATGGGAAGTGACTATACTTTAAGGAGGGGTCTGAGATAGTGACAGCTGGAGGACTTTCTCAGCTGTAGTATCTGAGCTCCTCTCTGCAAAGACAGTGAACATGTTGAGTGTGGTAAAGAAAGTGTTGAATGATGATGAAAGTTTTTTTTCTTTTGGGATTTTCTTTCTTTTGGGTCACCCTGCCTCGGTGGGAGACGGCCGACTTGTTGAAAAAAAAAAAAAAAAAAATATATATATATATATATACAGTGTTACCTACGACACGATGTTTTCATTTCAGAATGCTGTTCAAGTGCCATTACCAAACAGCATTTATCTCTCCATAAGAAATGATGTAAAATAGACTAGTCCTTTTTAGACCCCCAAGAAGTACACTTACAAAAGCATTTAAAAAAATAAACTTACATAAAAGGGTGAGGTTTGGGGACCATGTAGTCGAGGTACCACTGTATATATATACATATATATGCTGTTCTCCCATCAGGAGATGGAGACGGTCTTCCTCCCAGTGGCTAGCCCATGCGTGTCGTAGGCGGCTAAAAAAATGCCAGTTCAAGGGGCCAATGTAAATCCTTCTCCTGAATATATTACCAAATGTAAAGGCTTTCGTTTTCCTTTTGGGCCCACCTACCTCGGTAGAGCGGCAGACGTGTTGAAAGAAGAAAGATATATATATATATATATAACATATATATATATATTTTTTCCTCAACGTCGGCCGTTTCAAGTAGCCCAAGCAGTTTCCATTCAGTATATACAGGAAGCGTTACCTTAATCAGCCTCTTCTTGCTCTGAGGAGAAGAGTCTGTTCCTCTATGGAAGCTGCATATATATATATATATATATGCTCCCCATACGCCACATACATACAGTGGACTGACTACTTGAACACCCGAATCGTACAATTATGTAAACATAATATTGTTAGTGCTTGTGGAAGTGTATTTTGGGGGTCTGAAATAGGCAACCTACGTTACATTATTTCAAAGAAATCAGAGTAATGGCATAGCTGAAACTTCTGGAATGAATTTTTGTTAGATTAGCTGGGGTCCATATATATACGCTACAGTGTTACCTCTACTTCTGAGCAGCTCCCAGCACAAGACAATTATGTAAAGTGTATTTTTGTAGGTGCTTTTTTAAGTAGTATTTTGGGATTCTCTAGAAATGGATTAATCTAATTTTCATTATTTCTACCCCCTTAGGAACAAATTCCTTAGGTATCAGCACTTGAATAGTCGTCTGGGGGCAATTAGGCACAAGTAACTGGGACACCACTGTATGTATGTTATATACACACACACGCACACATCAGACCTTACATCTCCTGAGGTGCACATCAACCAAATAACTACTGCAGCATATTGGCACCCACCAACCCCTAGAACAACGACATACAATAAAGGAATCGTTTCAGGACCCCTGTACACTGTGTGATTAGGCCCATATTGGAGTATGCGGCACAGTTTGTAACCCCACACCTAGCCAAGCATGTAAAGAAACTAGAGAAAGAGTGCAAGGAGTTATAAGACTAGTTCGGAGCTAAAGGTATGTCCTACGAGGAGAGAGGTTAAGGGAAATCGACCTGACTGACACCGGAGGATGGACAAGAGAGATAGGGAGGACATGATAACAACATATATAAAATACAGAAAAATTGACAAGGTGGACAGAGACAGAATGTTCCAGAGATGGGACACAGCAACAAGGGCACAGTTGAAGTTGAAGACTCAGATGAATCACAGGGATGTTAGGAAGTATTTCTTCAGTCTGAGCAGTCAGGAGATAGATAGTTTGGGAAGCGTGTAGTGGAGGCAGGATCATTCATGGTTTTAAGAAGAGGTATGATAGCTCATGGTGCAGGAGAGTGACCCCTTGTGCCCAGCCAGTGAAGAGGCAGGGCCAAGCACTGGCTCGATCCCTGCAACCTGGCTAAGGCAGTACAACTAGGTGAGTACAACTAGGTGAGTACACACACGCCCACACACACACGCCACACACACGCCACCACACACGCCCACACACACCTTTTACGCCCACACAAAGCCCATACTGCTTCATGGAGGGCCCGGGTTCTATTCAGCGTGGCGGGGGCTCAGTGTTTCAGCACACACTCACACACAGGCCTAGTGTCAAATCGACATGTTACCTAGGACAAAATGGTAACTAACATAACATGCTACCACCCACACACACACCCACACACACACACGCCCACACCGCCCACACACACACACCCACACACCGCCCACACACCGCCCACACACATGCACACACACACACGCCACACCCCACAGCCCAATGGCATGGTGGCTAGCGCTCTTGCTTCACGCCTGGAGGGAGCCCGGGTTCCAATTCCCGGGCGGGGCCGAAACATTCCAGTGTTTGTACACACACACACACACACACACACACACACACACACACACACACACACACATATACAACAGGCTAGTGTCTAATTGACATGTGCCTAGGACAAAATAGTATAACACACACACACACACACACACACACACAGACACACACACACACACACACACACAGAATGTTCCAGAGATGGGACCCCTGCAACAAAAGGGACACAGTTGGAAGTTAGAAGACTCAGATGAATACACAGAAATCTTGGGAAGTATTTCTTCAGTCTGAGTGGTCGGGAAGTGGAATAGTTTAGGAAGCGATGTAGTGGAGGCAGGCTGTTCAGCACCCAAGCTTTAAGAAGAGGTATAGTAAAAAGCTCATGGGTGAGGGGGTGACCCAGTAGCAGCGAGTGAAGAGGCGGGGGCCAGGAGCTAAACACAGCCCTGCAACCACAACTAGTCCAGTACACACACACCCACTGAATTATGCAGCACCAGTTTGGAACCCACACCTGGTCAAGCACGTCAGAAATTAGAAAGGGCAAAGGTTTCAGTAAGACTAGTCAGAGCTAAGGGAATTGTCCTATGAAGAAAGGTTAGGAAATATCCTGGTGACACTAGAGGTTGGAAGGCTTAGGGAGACATGATATGACATAAAATACAAAAAGGAATAGATAAGGTGGACAGGAGCAAGATGTTTCAGAGGGGGACACAGAAGCAAGGGGTCTGGTGGAAGTTAAAAGACTCTCTGAGTCTCAAGGGATGTTAGGAAGTATTTCTTCTAATTCATAGAGTTGTCAGGAAGTGGAATAGCCTAGAAAGTGGCGTAGGCAGAGGCAGGGCTCATACATGGTTTTAGACGAGGTTTGATAAAGCTCATGGAGCAGGAGAGAGAGGACTAAAGTAGCAATCAGTGAAGAGCGGGGCCAGGAGCTATGAATCGACCCCACCAACCACAAATAGGTGATAAACACACACACACGCCACACACACACACACACACACACAGCCCCGGTGGCTGAGTGGTAAAGCCTGGCTTCACGGAGGCCCGGGTTCTATTCCAGCAGGCGGAAACATTCAAGTGTTTCCTTACCACCCTGCCAGCAGGCTGTCTATCATTCAAACATGTGCCTAAGACAAAATAGTAACTAACCTGGACAAGCTCAATCTGGTTAGCAATTGGTTTTTTTAAATTCAATCCTCCAAATGAAAAATCATGAGGATGGAAAAGGGGAAAAAAAACCCCTGACAGAGCAGGTGGGGACAAAGGCTACAAACCTTGGCAAAAAGGGAAAGACCTTGGGTGAGTTCGCCAAACCCCTCCGGAGGCACACATCAACCAGATAAGGCAGCATATGGGGAAAAGGCAAACCTAAGTTCGTTGTTTCCCCTTTAAAAAAGGGAATTTTTCAAGACACTGTATACTGCGTAGGCCATACTAGAATATCCCCAGTTAAACCCCCCCTTAAGACGTTTAAAAAAAAACTAAAAAAATGCAAAGGTTTGGAAAAAAGTTCCCAAAAGGGCTGTCTTTGGGAAAAGGGTTTAGGAAATAGGACTAACCCTTTTGGGGGGAAAAAAAGGGGGGGAGGGACATGATAACGACATACAAAATACCCGGGGAAAAAAGACAGTACAGGATGTTCAAAAAGGGGGGGCCAAGGGGGGCAACTGGAAGCTGAAGACTCAGATGAGTCAAAAAGGGGGGGGTTTGGAAGCATTTCTTCAGCCACAGAGTAGTCAGGGGGGGGAAAGGCTAGAGAAAGAATAGTGGGGCAGGGAAAACCCCCCATAGTTTAAAAAAAGGGGGGGGAAAACCTGGGCGGGGGGAAAAAAAAGACCCCCAGCAGACAGCGAAAGGGGGGGTGAGTCTCGACCCCTGCAACCACAAAAGGGGGTACACACACACACACACACACACCCAAAGGGGAAAAAGGGGTTCCACAAGGGTCCCGTCCCCCGGGCCTGTACTGTTTTTTTGGGGGATGTGAATGAACGGGGAAGGGGGAAAAATGAAGTGTCCCCAGATGAAATGGAAAATTTTAAAAAAAAAGAATCCCAAACCCCCGGGTCAGGCAGGAATAAAAAGGGCCCCCACAGGCTGCAAGCTGGGGGGTAACGCTCCCAATTTAACCCCCCCAAAAGTAAAAAAATGAAATCCGGGGAAGGGCAAAAAAACTGCAGACAGAGTTTGTCTAGGTGGCCAAAGACTGCAAAAACCCCCCAAAGAAAAGATCTTGGGGTGAGTTTAAAACCGACACATCTCCCCCGGCCCCCAATCAGATAACTGCTCAAAATGGGGGGCTTAAAACCAAGAATAGCGTTCCAAAACCCCACCAAGGAATCATTCAAGACTCTGTTATACCATATATCAGGCCCAAATGGGTATGCAAAACCAGTTTTTGGAACCCCCCCTGGTCAAGCACGTCAAGAAATTAAAAAAAAAAGGTTTTCACAAGACTAGTCCAAACTAAGGGTTGT
>WNWK01054317.1:0-11595 GCA_009830355.1 Cherax destructor
TTTTCAACTATACTTTGATGAGCCGATAATGAAACTGATTGTTACCCAGACCAACCTGTACTACCAGTATACAAAGGACCATGTACATGTTACAGAATCGTCACGGCTGTGCAGGTGGAAAGATACAACTGTGGCTGAAATGTATTTATTCCTTGGCACTGTCATGCTTATGCCACATACATATAAGAACAATATAGCAAACTACTGGTCCACAGACTGCTTCATTAACACTCCAGTCTTTCGTGACCTCCTTCCCTGCAACAGATTCCTTCTGTTGCTAAGAATGTTGCATTTCTCTGACAGGAATACACCAAACCAAAATGACCTCCTCTACAAAATCCGGGAATTGCTTATGTATGTCAAGCAAAAATTCAGTGCCTACTTTTATCCATTCAAGAACATTGTTGTTGATGAGTCCTTGGTTCTGTTCAAGGGACGACTGTCATTCAAACAATATATACCAAGCAAACGTAATCGCTTTGGTATAAAACTATTTGTTATGTGTGACTGTGAGACTGGTCTTGTGTTGGATGTCATTATCTACATAGGTAAAAATACACTCGATGATACCAGGCGCATGTTGGGCATTTCCGGTGATGTTGTTCACAAGATGATGCAGCCATACCTGGGTCATACATTGTTCACAGACAACTGGTACACAAGCCCTATGCTCGCTGATTTCCTACGTGTGAACAATACTGATATATGTGGAACAGTGAGAAGAAATAGAAAACACATGCCAAAGTTCACTGGAGGAAGTGTAGTGCAGGCGTTTCATGCCAATGACATCATGGCACTGTCATGGCATGACAAACGGGACGTGACATTGCTGTCAACCATCCACAGAAACGAAATGGTACAGACAGACAGACTGAGCAGGCTCAACAATGAACCTATTGAAAAGCCAGCTGTTGTCATCGACTATACAAACAATATGCGACTAGTCGACAAGTGTGACATGATGATAGGCTTTGTTGACTGTGTGCGTAGGAGTCGCAAGTGGTATATAAAAGTGTTTTTCACCTTGTGGACATTGCAATGCTCAATGCCTTCAACATGTACGAAATAAAGACTAGGAAGCGACAACAATATGCGAATTCACCTAAATGTCATCAAGCAGATAGCGGGAAAGTATGGTACCACACCTATACCTGCCACTCCACAGCGACCTGTCACCCCACAACAGCGACCTGTCACTCCACAACAGCGACCTGTCACTCCACAACCAGAAGGGAAGTGCCCAACCGAATAATCCTAATTGTCACTGCCTGATACCATTACCATCTACTCCAAGAAGAAGTACTCTCAGAAAAAGTGTGTTGTGTGTGCTCACAGTAAACAGCGACCCCAAGTACGAAAAGACACAAGATACATATGTCAGCAATGTGGAGTGGCACTCTGTATGAATCCATGCTTCTTGGAGTATCATACAGTGGTGGACTTCTAGAAACATAAATAGGACCTGTAAATACCTTGTATATATATGTAAACAATAGTAAGTGATTGAACCAGGTGTACAAATTCATTTATCAGTGTGAATATGTGTGTTAGTGACAGTATGATTACTAATTCAGTACCAAAAATTTGTGTCTAAACAAGAATTGGCAATGATATCAAAAGATCTGCATCAAAACATTATTATCATAGCATGAAAACAACAGAAAATGGAAAAAAATTGAAAAAAAAACGATAAATGTTTATTGTTTCTGCAAGCGGCAGTGCACCATGTTGCTGACACCCATCATTTAGCACCAACTTCGCGGGTTTATATCTCGGTAAGTACTGGCTCTAAAATTTTTTTTTTAGCCTATCCTGTTTATAAAAATGCGCTCTTCATTTTTAAAAAAAAAACGATTTTTTTTTTCAAAATATTCGGGGCAGTTCGCAGGTGAACGTATATCTACGGGTGGACAGTTTAAGGGTTAAAGTTATTTCATATTTTATATGTACTCTGATAACTATACTTACGTGTACCCACATCTAAATAAACTTACACACTGTGTTGGCGTGCAGATACACATTAAAATCACTAAGAGTGTTTTATTAGGGGCCTCTGCACATGGATCACTAGAAAAAAAATTAAATACAAAATTGAGTTTTCTTACCAAAAATAGCTGATCTTTCTGACACACCCTGGTATAATTCTCATCATTATACGATGTTTGCTACAAGAATATATAATTATAACATATAAGGTGATGGCGTCTGTCATGCATGACACATGATGACAAAATTTTATTTTTTTCTTTTTTTCTATCAATTTCTTATATTTTTCTCTCTAATCTAATACAAATTCACCATTTGATATCATAGGAGAGTGGGAGGGGCTAATATGGTCTGAGAACCAATCAGGAGCCTTCTCTGATAAGAAGTGCTGACAAGGCATAAATTACGTTGTGGTGGCCAAGACACACCAGCCAACAAATTGTTCTATTCTTACGCTAATATCAATAATAATGTTTATTTACTTACTACAAGTGAACTATTATGACATAAGGCGACATATTAACCCTCTGAAACTCGTTCTCAGGGTCTAAGAATTTAAAAAAAAAAAAAAAAAAAAAATCTTATGAAATGATAGAGAATCTTTTTCGATCATAACGCCACAAAATGATGAAATTTGATCGACAACTAACGAATTATGCTTTCGCAAAGTTAGCGGTATCGATGACATTTATGCATCGGCGATTTCACCCACTTTGAGCCCTATTTTCGGCAAATTCCAATGTTTCAGTCTCCTAAAATTATAGCTATTTTGCTAGAACTCCATTTCGTCTATGGATTGAGTATAAGAAACCGCCTATTTACCAATTTCAACTACCCAAAATAGTGGTCAGAAAAAGAATTTGGCCAATTTCACACAAATTTCAAACTATGCCAATTTCAAAATAGGGTTCAGAATATACAAGGCAGACATTCCTGGCACTAAAATAACATCTTCTCTGCTCATTAGTCATGTCTCCAGGCCCCTCTTACATTACTTTTGCTTTCCATTTTTAATTTTTATTCTCACAAAAAAATAGAAGATTTACTGTTATGTATACTACTGCATCATTGTAAAGATGGTATAAATAATATCAGCCCACTTGTGCAAGAATATTAGACTCTCCAATTGATGTGTATTGGACGCATGGTGTGATTTGTTTACTCTTGAACATCGGCCAAAATTGAACATTTTTGCTACTTTGCGCTCAGTTTCAAGGTACTTGTCATCGTGAAACCAGTCAAAATTATCTTTATTTCTGTAATATATCATCAATTCTATAAAATGAGACTAAGAAAATGAGAATACAAGCATAAATACCATACGAAAATAGACGGCAAAGTCGCTGTTTTAAACCAAAAACACGGTCAGAGTTTTTCCCCTCAATATGCACTGTGTGGTGCTGGAATTTTTTATACTGTGCACACTGACCGCACAGACCCATTCTATCACATCTAGGCTTAACAGCCTGTTTCTGCTTGATTTGAGGGCATTAGAATTTAGGCGTACTAGTACGACCATAACCCTAGGGCGTAAGCCATACTAGTATGACCGAAACCACGAAAGGGTTAATAGCATAGAAACATGAAAAACACATCCAAATAAATATTATGTGGCATAATATGAAGGTCTATGGCCAAGTAGTGGAATGGTGGAGATCGCCCATAAGGGTTATTTTCCCATTCTCACATCTCTATTATGAGAGAAAACGGATCTAGTCGATGGTAAGCTGTAGTAGACACTCATAGATGATGAAAACAGTGGAAAAAAATACAAGTATTTTTCGGAAAAAAAAATTCTCCGATTACTTGGGCTGCCACACGTTTCGGCCATTATCTCAGAAGTAAGTTATTTACCTATTTAGTCAAGGACCATCATTATTATTGAACGAATTGACATGATTTTCACAACAAACATAGAAGAATGATTGCTTTACCAGATGGAATGTACTTTTTTGAAGTTCAGTAGACCGTCATTTAGCACAGTAGTTATGTTCCTGAATATGTCATGTTAGATAAATTCGTATTAGATAATTAAAAGAACTTATGGGAAAAATAGGGTTACGTTCCTGGGAGTCCCCAAAAAGCCAAACAAGTTTTTTTTAGACCAACAGATCTTGCAAAAATTGATGGTGAATATGTAATTGTAGTTCATTGTCATGATATATTACTGCTTAAGACTACAAATGCAATAGAAATAATAGTACAGTGGTCCCTCGGTTTTCGTGCATATCCAAACTCGAACATTTATTTTCGTAAGTGCTTTTGCAAGTGTATTTTTGGGGGTCTGAAATAGACTAACCTATGTGACATTATTTCTTAAGGAAGTAAATTCGTTCGGTAATGGCACTTGAGCAGCATTCTGGAACGAATTTTCAGCGAAAACCGAGGGACCACTGTATTTCTTAACTTAACCCTTTGACTGTCGCAACCCTCAATCCTGAGTGCTCTCCTGTTGTCGCAAAATTTTAAAAAAAAAAAAAAAAAATTCTTACGAAATGATAGAGAATCGTTTCCTGATGGTAAAGACATCAAAAGTTTGAAAATTGATTGAAAACTCACGGACTTACGCTCTCGCGAAGTTAGTGATCTCAGCAATATATACGCATCGGCAATTTTGCTGACTTTGAGCCCTATTTTCCCTAAATTCCATCGTTCTAGTTGACCAAACTCATAGATATTTCTTTAGAACTCTATTTGTTCTATCGATTGAGCACAAGAAACCACCAATTTATCGATTTCAACTACCCAATAAAGTGATCAGAAATTGGCAATTTGGCTAATTTCATGCAAAATAAAAATGTTGTCAATTTCAAAATAGGGTCCAGAATAAACAATGCAGACATTCCTGGCACTAAAATAAGATGTTATCTGTTCATTAGTCACGTCTTTAGTCCCCTCTTATATTACTTTTGCTTTTTATTTTGATTTTTTTTCACATAAAAATAGAAGATTTACCGTTATGCAGACTATTGCATTATTGTAAAAATGGTATAAATAATATCGGTGCACTTGTGAAAGAATATTAGACTCACCAATTGATGTGTATTGGATGCGTGGCGTGATTTGTTTACTCTTGAACATTTGCAAAAATCGAACATTTCTCCTACTTTGAGCTCAATTTCAAGGTCGTTTTCTTCATAAAACTAATCACAATCATACATATTTCTGTAGAATGGTGTCCATTCTATCAAATGAGACCATAAAAAAGAGAATACAACCATAAATTTTATACGAAAATACACCTCAAAGTCGGCGTTTTAATCCAAAAAAATAGTCGGAGTTTTTTTTCTCTCATTATGTACTGCGTGCTGCAGGATTTTTTTTATACTGCGCACACTAACCACACAGACCCATTCTCTCATATGTGGGCCTACCAGCTTTCTCCCATTTGATTTGAAGCCGCTAGAATTTAGGCGTATAGATACGTCCGAAACAGTGGCTCGTAAGACGTATATATACGACCGAAACAGTCAAAGGGTTAAATTGTGGGTAATGATGTTTGTGGATGGTTGTGAAGAGAGTGGATATGGATGGTGTGGCCCTACTGGGCTGAGGTGGATGGTTGTTGGTTGTCGGCAGAAGTGGATGGTAGAGGTTCTGGTACTAAAGTCGATGGTTGTATTGGAGTTTGCATAAATGCTGTAATAGATCTCTGGGCTTTTTTACCCTGCAGTACATTATACAGCTGATGGTAAGACATCATCAGCTGGTCTAGACCCAGTTTCAAAGCACTGCTTCTAGATTTGTTATTGTATAATTATACTATTACTATCAATAAATAATATCTACCTATTATATTTATTTCAGGATAATATTAGGTATAACATAAATAATGTAGAAGCTTGATAAAGATGCATAAATTAATAAAAACTGACATATAGGTATTGAAGGGTGGGCAGGGCTGAGAGGGAGAAGGTGGAGCAGTCTCTCAGTTGCTCATGGACAATCATGGTGTGAGGACGTGTTAGCTCACGGCACTATAAAGTATTGTAAAATAATACTATTACTATCAATATAGGTTATCTACCTATCATATTTATTCCAGAATAATATTAGGTATAACATAAATATCATAGAAGCATGATAAGATGCATAAATTAATAAAAACTGATATTAAATAGATTTATTGAAGGGTAGGCGGGGCTATGAAGGAGACACACTAGCAGTCTCTCAGCATTAGTTTCTCATAGACCACCATGGCGTGTGGAGGTCTGAGCTCACCGCACTAAAATATTGTATAATAATACTTATTATTACTATCAATAAGTTATCTACCTATCATATTCCAGAATGATATTAGGTATAATATAAATAACGTAGCACATGTAAAGACGCAATTAATGAAAATATGACATGGAGAGATGAATGAGCCAGTTGGAGGTGGGCGATCACCCGTAACAAACCAGCCTGCCCACAAGCCAGGGTACTACAAAGCAGGAATCCACAGGCAGCCAGGGATTCCCCAGCAGGGTACTTCCACACCACCAGATTCCACACCACAGTGCTTCCAAAAGCCAGGTCTTCCCCGCGGGTATCCACCACCAGTCGGGTGTTGCCACTATTATTTAACTAATGTATGAAGAGGGTAAGTACTGGATTGGCAGAGAGTGATTGTTCCTTTGTTAAGAAGGGGCAAAATGGTTTGAAGAATAGGGCTCAAGTTTTTCTCTGCAACTGTGTAAAATTTACGTGTGTTAGATAAATTTCGAATTTTCAATCATGCAATACCAATGAACAATGGCTTAGAAAGGTAGATCTCAAATATTTCAGATTTGGTAGGGTAAAAGTCCGATTTTTGCTAAATGTCAAGAACCTAAAACTGTATTATTAAATTAGATGAAGATAAGTTTATTACAGAATTAGTACATTACACGATGGACTTTGAAAGGGTCATAGCAGAAGTGTAAAACCATTTCCAACTATGGGCACTTCGAGGAGTGTATTCCTGATTTTTATAATTTTAGATGGGGCTTTTCTTTTGAAATTGAAATGCAAGGAGGGCGAATGTGCTTAAAGTACAAAGAATCAAATACAAATAGAGTTGATCAAAGTTGCTCTTAGCTCGATGCCCCTTTTAATTCATGTGTGCTGTATAGGTATGGCTAGGAGTGTGTAAAGAAATTAATAATTCACAAAATTCTTGCGGTAACAGATTAGCAGAAGAAAGCTGGAATCATTAGTGAGAGAGGTCATGGAGATATTATTAGAAAATCTGCAGGATGGCATGATGAGGGAAAACTAGAATTGTGGGGAAAACAGGAACTTGCAGTGTATTTTCATTGGTTTCTATTAGGTTTACCTTGGCTCTTATCATGGTGTGTGAGATAGGTGATGTGAATTGTTTTAGAAGGAAAATGGCTGACTAGTGCAGTATTCAGTTTTCTGATCATGTAACTACATAATGACCATATGAATATTAAACCACTGTTATTACCTTAAATCTTAGTTAGTCAGGAAAGCTGAAGGGGTTTTGAGGTTGGATTAACATGTAAAAATGGTATCAGCAAAATATACTTGATTGAGTAGTAAAATTTCATTTTGGCAGTCAAGAGTAACAAATCAGACTGGAGTGAGTCAAACAGCATTCAAAATGCCTGATGTTATTGACTTCTACAGTAATGCATAAGCAGTAAATATTCTGTTTTTTAATAAAATCTTTGAGTGAAAAAAAAATCATAATGGAGATTATGTGAAACCTGGAAAGGTAACTATGAGCTGGAAATGATTTGTGCGAAGTCACATGTTTTTCTGACCTGTTAAAATTGAATATTTTAAATTTGTGTGAAATTGCCATTCAATTGATCATTATGGATTGAATATTTATAGGTCTTTTTTTGGCCACTTTAATGAATGGAAGGAATATTACAAAATAACTAATAATAACTAACATGACATGATAAAAGGACCAAATTAAGAAAAATATGATGTGAAATGATGAATAAAATTGAATGGGTCAGTCAGTCCGTAACAAACCAACCTGCCAAAAGAGATTCTTACCACAAAGACCAGAATATCGACACACCATTTTGGAAATTCTTACACAAGCCAGGGTCTGACACCAGCCAGGGTTAACCCTTCCCGGGTCCCAAAGGCCAGCAAGGGTGCTTCCATGTCCAGCAGTGTACTTCCAAAAATTATTTTTTGATGTGGACTTTCTGAGTGAATAGAATTACAAGTACTTGGAGTGATTGAAAATTGGGTATGTGCAAATTTGATGTATCAGCGATATGTAGAAGCAATTCCGCTTGACTCATTTGTTTACTCTGAACTGTGAAATTACATTTTTATTTTAGTAGTTTAAGCATTCAATAATAAACCATCAAATCTTCAATCATGCAATACCCATAAATGCAGACAATCTTGCTAAATGACGTCTAAAGTATCCCCAAATATTTTAAGATTTTGGTGATAAAAGTCCGATATTTATGCTAAATTTAAGCAACCTCAAAAACTGTAGTCTTGTAGAATGAAGAATGGGGCTTTGGTCAGTTAGCATAAAATGGGCTAGCAAATGGTGCATTGGCGAAAGCCATGTTTAACCATTTCCAACTCCACTTAAGAAAGACTACTCCTAAGAATTATTTTTTTAAGTAACTTACAGTGAATCTTGAAGTGATTTCATGGTTTTGGCAGTTTTATTGAAACATGTCCAGGATAAGGGAAAAGCTCAAAGTAACAAGAAAGAAACAAGGTAAGAAATAGAAGGACGTTGATGCAAAGTCGTTAAGCACCTCCTTAGTCTCGAAGATGTCATATTAACCCTTTCACTGTCGGTGCTGTATAGGTACTACTTATGAGACAGTGTTGGTAACGTATTATTTCACCAAAATTCTTGCGGCTTCAGATATAGCAGAAGAAAGCTGGTAGAGCTACATGTGAGAGAATGGGTCACTGTGCGCACCATATAAAAAAAAATCCTGCAGGATGCAGTGCATGAGGGAAAAAACTACGATTGTGTTTTTGGCGTAAAACAGGAACTTTGCAGTGTATTTTCATATGATTTTCATGGTTGTATTCTTGGTCTCATTTGATAGCATGGTATATGTAGAGATAGAGATGATTGTGATTGGTTTTAGGAAGGAAAATAGCATGAACTAGTTGCATATTCAGTTTTCTTGTATTCACTGTAACTCACATAATGACCATATGTAAAATTACACCACTGTTATTGCCTTATTAATCTTAAGTTAGTCTTAAGTTTGCCCAAAATGCTCTGCATATAAAGGGGTTTTGGAATGTTCACCAAATTATTACACTCCTTTGTACAAATATGTATCATGCTAAAATAAACTTGTTATTGTTAAAGTAGTAGAAATGTTCAATTTTGACCATTGTTCAAGAGTAAACAAATCAACTGGTGGGTCAAACATGCATTCACAAATGCCCTGATGTTATTTGTACAATTATTACAATAATGCATAACAGTAAATATTCTGTTTTGTGGTGTGAATAAAAATTCTTTGTGAATAAAAAAATCATAATGGAATTTATGTGTAAAGCCTGGAAAGGTAACTAATGAGCAGAGGAAATGTTATTTTAGTGCCAGGAATGTCTGCATTGTTGATTCTGGATCCTGTTTTAAAATTGGAATATTTTGAAATTTGTGTGAAATTTGCCAAATTACCAATTTCTGATCACTTTTTTAGGTGGTTGAATAGTTGATTGGCCATTTTTTGTGCTCAGTCTTTAAATAAATGGAAGGAATACTAGCAAAATAACTAATAATTTGGTCAACTAGAACAATGTAATTGACCTAAAATAGTACTCAACTTGGGCAAAATCACCTATGTGTAAATATTGCTGAAACAGTAAAATTTGCAACTGGGTCATTTTGTCAGTTTTCCGTCAAGTTTTGTACTTTTTGTTTTATTACCTTCAGAAAAAGATTCTCTACCATTTCTATAAGAAAAAATATCAACAATTTTTTTGGAAAATTCTTGGATTGCGTGGACAACTTTCAAATCAGGGTCTGGCCCACAATGGGTTAACCCTTTCAGGGCCCAAAATTTTTTTTGGAAGGGTCCCCAGTGTCCAAGAATTTTCAAAAAAATTCTTTTTTTTTTTATGAAATGGTAGAGAATTTTTTTCTGAAGGTAATGAAAAAAAATTTAAATTTTGATTAAAAATTGGGACAAATTATGCTCCGAATTTTGATGTATCACGATAAAACCATCTGAATTTCCGACTTTAAATTCCCATTTGTTTACTTTTGAATTTTGGGCAAAAATTTAACATTTCTGCTTTTTTGAGCTCATTTTCAAGCCATTTGCAATACTAAAACCAATCAAAATCATCTCTATTTTTGTAATATATCTTCCATTCTATCAAATGAGACCAAGAAAGCAAATACACCTCAAAAAAGTATACAAAAAACACTGCAAAGTTTTTTGTTTTAACCCTTTGACTGTTTGGGGACGTATATATCGTTTTACAGCCAATTTTTCGGACGTTTTTATACCCTAAATTCTAGCGACCTCAAATCAAGTGGGAAAAAACCCGGTAGGCCCACAGGAGAGAATGGGCCCTGTGTGGTCAGGCGGCAGTAAAAAAAAATGGGGAAAGCCAGGGGGCATTTGGGGGAAAAGCCATTTCAGTAGCCCATGTTCAGCATCCCTAGCATAAGAAATATCTGACTCCCTCAACCTGGGACTCTTCTCTTCCTCAATGATAGCTCTAACACAGATGGAAGTCTTCTGAAGATGAATTTCATGGGTTTTTGGGGGTTTTTTGACCGAAAGCAAGCCCAGGATACCAGAAGGAAAGAAGGGGAAAAAAGAAAAGGAAAAGGAAGGGAAAAGATGAGAGGAAGGAAGGAAGGAAGAGATGGGGGAAAAGGGAAAGGGAAAGGGAAAGGGGAAAAAAAAAGAAAGGAAGGAAAGAAGAGATGGGGGAAAATTAGGGAAGGGGAAGGGGGAAAGGAAGGAAGGAAAGGGAAAAAAGAAAGAAAGGAAGGAGAGATGGAGGGAAAGGGAAAGGGAAAAAAAGAAGTAAGAAAGGAAGGAGAGATGTGAAGAAAAAAGGAAAAAAAAAAGTAAGAAAGGAAGAAAAAAAAAGGAATGAATGAAGGGGAAAAAAGGAAGGCAGGAAAGGGAAAAGATGAGAGGAAGGAAGGGAAAGGGAAAAATGTAAGAAAGGAAGGAAGGAATGAAGGAAGAAAAAGCTAGGGAAAGGGGGTTGTGGGGAAGCAGACATGGGTCCCCTTTTTTGTTGACAGGGTTTACAGCAGTGAGGGTGGTGAGTAATGGTATAATATGTCATTTTTACAGCTGCCACCCTGACTTGGGAAATTTAGATGTCCCCACACCCCAGCTTCAAGCGCCAAGGGAATGGGGCAAAAAGGAGGGGAAGGGGTAAAAAGGAGGTAACAAGAGGTAAAGGGAAAAGGGAAGCAAGAGGTGCAAGCATAAGCGAGGTACGAAGTAGTGGGGGGACGAAAGGGCTGGGGGGAAGAAGAGCAAGGGACCCCCTGGGTGTTAAAAGGCAGTGAGGGGGGTGAGTGGTGGTATAATATGTCATTTTTACAGCAGCCTTACCCTGACTCAGATATTTATAAGTCCACACATTTCCCCAAAAGCAGCTTCCAGAAGCTATTATCAGTTCATGAATGTC
>WNWK01054318.1:0-11594 GCA_009830355.1 Cherax destructor
TGAAATTTTTGCATGTTTATGAGACACCAGCAACCCTACCATAGTGTAAAATAAATACAGGCTTTTTTTATAAAATTAATTTTGGGTAAGACTGTAGTCCCTTCCCTGAATGTTTGCTGTCTACCAACCTCTACCTATCTACCTATATGTATATATATATATATATATATATATATATATATATATATATATATAAAAAACACATGTTCAATTACAAAAAACATGAATTTTTTTGTTCAATGCAGGAAAAGTATATCTAAATATTTTTTAAATATTACAAACGAGCTTTCAAGTAAAAAAATAAGAAAAATAGGTAAACAGTAAGTAAATTAATAAAATTTTTTTAACCCGTTTAGTATATTAAAAAAAATATGACAATGATTTTGGGGGGGGCCACACAGATGTTAAATTCAAAAAAAATCATGAATCATTTTACTTTGCAAAATACAAATTCAGGAATTGTGGTTTTTTTCAGACCCTAAGAGATATTCTCAAATTATTTTAAACCAATTTGATTAATAGATTTATTCATTTCATCTTCTTTAGAGATATTCACTTTATCAAAATCTGGGAACCCTCATTAAATGACATATAATATGTGATGGGGAAACAAGAACTAGGTTTATATTTTGCTCTTTATGTATCAAAATTTAAAGGTGCAAGTAAATTTTTTGGAATTTAAATGTTTTTTTGGAATATTTTATATCTGAATATTATTTTTTCAAATTTTTTTTTAAAAAATTGTGTTCCAAAACAATTTTATATGGTTTGTATATCTGAATACTGTCAATCTTAATGTTCTGTATACGACTGCTTTGACTTAAGGGTCCAAACCTTCACAGTAGTTCAGTATAGTTTTTAAAGAGGTTAAAGAGCACGAAACTGGAATCCGAAACATATTTTTTCCCTCTTTCAGTTTCCCCCTTTCTTTTTAAGATTAATTAACAAAATTTCGTATACAAGTTACCGGGGTTTTACGTCTCGGGTAGAGCAAATTAACAAAAAGGATATCATAAAAAAACCCCTAAATTAGCTGAAACGCTGGGGAGTATTAAACCTTGGGGTTATTAAGCCCTGAGGATTATTAATTAAGCCCTGAGGTTTAAATTAAGCCCTAGGAGTATTAAACCTTGAGGTTTTAAAAAGCCCGGGGTTTATTAAAGACTAAGGATTTTAAAACCCAACGTGAATAAAAAAGAGAATATAAAATATACTAGTAGTCAATATTTTAAAGAATAGCAAATGAAAACTGCAACACTGCTACTGGCTGAATGTTAATTTGTAAAAGAATTTTTTTTTGTTTAATTGAAAGGTCAAAAAATTTAAAAAAAAAAAATTTTTTTTCCCCCCAACCACCAAAACCCTATTATAGATGTAGTAGAAAAGGAGTCCTTTTTCCAAAAGGTTGGCCTCCTGAAAAAGGGGTGGTGTCTTTGGCTTGGCTACCCAACTGTAGTAAAGTTCTAGGATCTCCCAAATTGGGAACACTTTCCCCCAAAAATTTTACCCAACCCAAAAGCAAAATGGTGCAAATTTATCCCGGGACATCTGTAAACATGGAATACGGGGGAAAACAAATGGGACATGCAGCTTTGAGCACCCCAAAAAAATCCACGACCTCCTTTTAAAAAAGGGAGTATGTCGTTCTACCTCTTGCAAATTCTTCCATCCTGAGATTTTAAATCTTCAGTCCTCAAAATACAATGATGCATCCCCCCGCCCCGCAAAAGAATTAAAGAGACCAGGATTTTAAACCCCCAAAACAAATCAAGTAGTTACGACAACTCCACCGGTTTTTTTTTGTGGGGGGGAGACGAAAAAAGAAAAAAAGAAAATGGGTTCACCACCTTGGGCCTTTTTGGGACTGCAGACAGCCAGTGGCACCTTCGGACCCCCGGCTACTGTGCCATCAAAAAAATCCCCCAACTAACATGCAACCCCGAACTCATTTATTTTGCTAATATCAGGGCCTTTTAAACCATCCACCAACAACAAAATACCTTCAAAAACCCACACAAAAGATTACTTCGACAATGAAATATGGATACCTGGGTAAAACCCTTTTTCAGATGCGACAGAAAAAAAAAGGCAACAAGGAGGGGGGGGGTGTTCCCCTTTGTATGTAAAAAGAGTCGCTCTTTTGCACGGAGATACCGAACACCAAAAATGATGTAGTTGAATAACAAAAAAGGCACAATACCGGGGCCCGGGGAAAATAAAACACAAAACCCGCACATAAATCCCCCTTCTACCTTTTCTTTGTGTTAGTGTGACTTTAAAAAATGGTCCAAGTCGGACCGGAAACGTCGTCGAAAAAGCCCTTTTTTTCTATGTGCGTGTTGTGTGTGTAGTGATGTAGTTGAAGTTCTAGAATAAAAATTGAGCCCCAAAAAACTTATTCTTGTACTTGTATATGCCACCAGATCAATTTCCCAACAGTTCAAGGAACAGCTATCAAAAAATTTGGGACTACTGTCGGGAAAACCCTTCCATCCCCAAACATTTTGCTGCTTGATGACTTCAATCTAAGACACACAAAAGGGGAAAATGAAACAAATAATGTAGAAGAAATAATCCCGGGGAAACCTCAGATGAAAAGTCCCCACAAAATCAGGTCCCAACTGCAATAAACACCCGGTCATCAAAATAGGGGAACCAACGTCTTGTTGGAGAACACACGGACCTTATTTTCACCCCAACCATGAGAGTACCTTCACCAAATTCAACTTCCACAACAAGAACATAAATTAGGGCCAAAGGGAAACCCTTTAAAATATCTTATATAATATGGACCCCCAAACCCGTGCCTTTTTAAAAAGATCAACTCTCTGGTTGCTAAAGTATGTTCAAGCATATTCCCCTTTAAAAAAAAGAAGAGAAAAAATAAACTGGAGGGGAGAGTCTCCCTTTTACAGAAGGGGAAAAAGTCACTGGCTCCTCAAGAAGCTGATTATCTGAAACACGGAAGGAAGCGCTAAACCCGGAAGTGGGAAAAAATTGAGCTAAAATTAATGGACTCTTACAAGATCCAGGAGAGACAAGAGGAGCTACAAGGATTAGTGAAAAAGGGAAAAATTTCGAAATATTTCTTTTTCATTTACCAAAAAAAAGGGAAAAAAACCCCATCTAGTATATTTCCCCCCTAAGCAGGTGAGATTCCAGTCACTAAAAACAACGGATATAGCCCCCCCTAAAGGGTGGCAGCAAAGCACCAAAAAGAACTATAGACCAAAGCTTTAACGTCCCCTATCATAAAAATCTTTGAAAAAGCTCTAAGAAGTAGGATTGCAAAAAACCCCTTGGACTCCAAACAATTGCACAATCCCGGGGATCATGAGCCCGAGCAGGTCTATCCTGCCTCTGGCAACTACTGGGCCACTTTTTGGTCTTGGGTGCACTGTATGGGATAAAAGATTTTACAAAAGCCTTTTACAAGTGCGATCATGGTGTTATAGCACAAACAATGGGGGTAAAGGGCTAACTGGCAAAGTGGGGGGATGGATTTTAACTTTCTAACCAATCGAACACAGAGTAAAGGAAACAGTTTAATCGGAAACTGCCAGTGTTAAGGCTCTGTTCTTCAAGGCACAGTACTCTCCCCCCTTTTCCTGTTCCTCATCCTCATATCAGACGTAAAAGTAAAACCCTAGCACCGTATTGCCCCTTTTCAGACGATTCTAGGGTCTGCATGAGACTGTCATCCATTGAAGACAAAGACAAATTTTCCCAAATATAAAAATAAGTTTTTCCCAAATTTGGGAACGGAGAACAATATGATGTTTAATGAAGACAAAATTTTAACTACTCCGTTATGGAAAACTGGTGGGAAAAAATAACTAGAACTGAGTATACTACAAACTCTAATCCCGACAATAGAGCGGTAATGTCTGAGGATCTCCCCTTTAAAAATACAACAATGCCACTATCACATCTGCGTGGAAACTGATAGGATGGATAATGAGAACATTTAAGACAAGAGATACCCAAACCAATGATGATCCTTTTTTAAAACACTTGTTTCTCTAGGCTGGAACAATGATGTTCAAACATCTCCCTTCAAGGCAGGTGAATTTGTAGATGTAGAGAATGTACAGAGAACCTTTACTGAACATATAAGTTCGTCAAAACATTAACTAGTGGGGAAAGCTAGAAAGCACCCCTTTACTTGTACCCACTGGAGCGCAGACGGGGGAGATGCATCATAATCTACCCGGAATCTCTTAGAGGGGCTGATCACTAATCTGGGCACAAAATAACTCTCTGAAATCAAAAGGCTTAGTAGGAGGGACAACATACCCCGAATGAAAAGTAGGGGCGCCATTAAAAAAAACCAAGAGAAAAAAAACAATAAGTGTCCGGGGGCCAAGACCTTTTTAACAACCTCTTACCAGCCATAAAGGGAATTTCCAATAGACCCTGGTTGTCTTCAAGGGGAACTGGGCGAAAACCTAAAGTCTTACCGGATCAGAGGGGTGTGGTTTTGTTTGGACTACGTGCGAACCGCCTTTTTGTTGATCGGCCCTGATCAACGAGGGTTTAAAAGAATGACAAATTTGTTTTTTTAAAATCATATTTCAGCAAAAAAATTTGCCCAAATATACCGAAACATTATGAAAAACGAAGAGCTTTAAATTTCCCGGGAAAATAAAATTATTTAGCAAGTCGTTAAAAAAAAGGGCAAATGAGTGGGAAAATGGGGAGTAAATATATTTTAAGGAACAAAAAAAATTTTAATTTTTTTTTCAATAAGTTTGACATCAATGTCGGGAAATATTACGATCAATAATAAGAATTTATTCAGTCGGAGATAAATAACAGAAACGGGGGTGTCAACACGAATTTCGGGTTGGAGGGAAAAAACAAAATAATGAGCAGCTCAATGTCTCCAAAAGACCCAATGATTCATTATCTGTGGCCAAAATACAGTTAAAAGGAATTAAAAGAGTACTCTCTCTCTCTCTCTCTCTCTCTCTCTCTCCTCTCTCTCTCTCTCTCTCTCTCTCTCTCCTTCCTCTCTCTCTCTCTCTTTTCTCTCTCTCTGCATTTTCTCTCTCTGACCCCTCTCTCTCTGCATCTCTCTTTCTCTGCATCTCTCTTTTTCTGCATCTCTTTCTCTCTGCATCTCTTTTTTCTGCATTTTCTTTCTCTCTAAATTTTTTTCTTCTTGCTCTCTTTTTTCTCTGCATCTCTTTCTCTCTGCATCTTTTTCTGCATTTTTTTCTCTCTGCATCTCTTTCTCTCTGCATCTCTTTCTCTCTGCATCTCTCTTTTTCTTTTCCCTCCCTTTTTTCTCTTCCTCTCCCTCCACCCATCCCCCCTCCCTTTTTTTTTCCTCCCCTCCACCCATCCTCCCCTTTTTTCTCTTCCCCCCCTCCACCCACCCCCCTCCCCTTTTTTCTCTTCCTCTCCCTACCCTCCCCCCTTTTTTTCCTTCCTCCCCCCTCCTCCTTCCCCCTCTACCCCCCTTCAATTTTTCTCCACCCCCTTTATCATTTTCCCCTGCCCCCTCCCTCCCTCTTCCCATTTTTTTCCCCCCTTTAAACCCCCCCACCCCCCCACACCCCTACTTTTCCCTACACACAAAATTCTCCCCACTCTCTCTCCTCGATCTCTTTTCCCCCCCCCTTTTCTCCCCCTTTCCCCTCCTCCCAACCCCTCTCTTTTTTTTCTCTCCCCCTCCCCCCCTTCCCCCCTTTCCCCCTCTCCCCTTCCCCCTCCTCCACCCCCATCACTCTCCTTGTCCCCCCCTTACCCATCTCTCTCCCTTACAACTCCCCCCCCCCCAAATATCTACCACTCTCTAAACCCCCGCACCCCTACACACCCCAAAACCCCACACACACACACACACACACACACTCCCCACAACAACACACACACACACACACACACACACACACACACACACACACACACCCCACACACACACACACACACAAAAGGCCGTGAGTCGGGCCCCATACTAGAATATGCAGCACCAGTCTGGAACCCACACCTGGTCAAGTAAATAATGAGAAAGGAAAAGGTTTGCGAAAAGGTTAGTTCCACAACTGGGGGTCTGCCCTGAAGTAAGGTTAAAAATAGGACTAACAACACTGGGGGAAAAAGAAGGGTCGGGGAGACATGATAACGACATAAAAAATACTGCGGGGAATTGACAAAGTGACAGTGACAAGTTTCAGGGGGGAACACAGAAAAAAGGGGGCCCAAACTGGAAGCTGAAGACTCAGATGAGTAAAAGGGGATGTTAGGAAGCATTTCTTCACCACAGAGTAGTCGGGAAGTGGAATGTCTAGAGAAAGATAATGGGGCGGGAACCATACATAGTTTTAAGAAAAGGGTTTGATAAAGCTCATGGAGCGGGGAACAGAACCCAGTAGCAAAAGGAAGAGGCGGGGCCAGGAGCGGGTCTCGACCCCTGAAACCACATGGGTGAGTACAATTGGGGTACACACTCACACACAAAAAAATCCTCAAGATAAAACTCGCGCCCTAACTGGGAAAACCCCGCAAGGGCCAGTCCCGGGGAGACTCTATCATCAATCACATGGTGCACACTGACGAATTTTCCATAGAACTATTTTAAAAAGAGACGGATAGGCCTAAAAAAAACATTAAGAAAAAAAAACAAAATGAATAAGTACCAGAAAAAAACTTTCTATCTATTATTTGTTTATAATAAAAATTAAAACTGCAGTACAACAAATATGTAACAAACCCTATTTAAAAAATTTAACGGCATTAAACTCAAAACACTTTATTTTTAAAAAATTAATTCCTTTGTACTTTCATGAATGAAAAAAAATTAGTATTTTCTAACCAGTCACTAGAATATTCCAATTTGTAAAAATTATGAAATTTTTTTTTTACTTTATTTTATCTGGAAATATAATTAATTCAGGGCCAGGTTAGTAGGTATCTGATCCCACTGACTTTTTCGTTCTGGGTGTTAGAGGTCCCCATCGCCTCCATCGCCTAAATCGCCTCGAAGATATGACAGTAAATTGTATAGAAGTGGAGGAGGATTGGGGGTTATGTGTTTGGCAACAATTAAGAACGACTGAGGCAATAGGTTTTATGGGAAAATGGTTTGAGAAGTATTGGAGAAGTGATAGGGGGGGTATAATGGGGGGGCGTGATTATGGGAGCACAGGTAAAGGTGGGAGAGGGAACAGTAAGCATGGAAGGCCTTTTGAAAAGAGGATGGGACGGGAATGGATTAACAAAAAAAAGCTCCAGGAATGATGGATAGTCAATGATTTTTAAGGATACATTGGGATGTAATGGGGGAAGGGGCCCAGTAAAATCAAGAAAAAAGGAGGGATGTTTGGGGAACTGAACAAAGATATGTGTGGTGGTGTTAGTTAAAAAAGGGGGAAACGGGAAAATAGAAATTATACCTTTAGAATGTAAATGAATAAAGTTTTTTGAAAAGTTTTGGGAAATAGGTTAAAACGGTTAGGGGGGGTTGGGAAGGGCAGGGGGATCCCGGGAGGGGCATGATTAGAGGTTACAAAGAAAAAGGAAGTATATAGGGGGTGGGAGGGGGTTTGGGTTAGTTGGGGGCGTATGACAGTGTGGGAAGGGGGGGTGCTATATGAGATCATGAGACATCAGGGGTTTGGAAGGAAGTGGTAGAATGGATTGAAACTGATAAAGGGACATGTCAGTGCGGTGAATGGCGGGGGGGGTGGTACAAATAGAAAAAGGATTAAGGCAGGGATGCCTGTGCAAAGTTTATTTGCGGATAAGATCCATTCATAGACTGGACGAGGAGGGGATGGAGGAGGAGTTGGTGAGGGGTAAAAAGCCAATGATAGGGGATACGTTGTGACACTACTATGCTCATAGACAGCGTAGGGGATTGGTCTGTGGGACGCATTTTTGGGTTTTTTAACCAGAATGAGGGTAAAAAAAATTGGGTTTGGAGGTAGGTGGGGGGGTGGGTTTGGGGTAGAGGAATGGGGGGGAATGGGGAAAAAAAATTAAGATATGGGGAGTAATATATATGAGAATTAAGCAGAAGGGGATGTGAAAATTGGTGGGATAGTGAAGTTGCCAATGGATAGTTTAAAGGATGGAGGCCGGGGGTCTCACCTTACAGCAAAAGTGATAGTGGTAAATACATTGAAAATAGTAAACTTTGACATTTGGGAGTGATATACCCATTGTTGCAAAAAGGACATACACAAGTTAAGGTTAAAGTGTTTCATTATATTTTGGGGGTTTGGAAGACTGGGTTAGAAGGGGGTAGTCAGAAAAAGTAGAGAGGATGGGGGGTTTGGGTAAAAGGATAGAACAAAATTAATATGTATGTATGTTAAAAGATTTTTATAAGGTGGGGAGGGGGTTTGAGGGGGGGAGGGAGGGAAAAAGGGGGAAGAATTAAAAGGGGGGTGGTGGGCCCAAAAGTTGGGCAGTGTTGGGACTTATTGAGAATATGATGGGGATAAAAAAATTTCACAAGTTAACTGCAAGTACCCTGGGGAAAAATTGGGTGGGGGGGGTGTAATAGGTAGGGGAAAACCCGTGTATGATTGGAAAAATATATGGAAGGGATTAAAAGGGGTAATGTTGGCTCAAAGATGAGAAAATGAAAATTTTTTCATGGGCGGTGCCAAACAGCGTTATTTTAAATGAATTGTGGACGGATTGTGAAAATTTTGGGGAAAACAGGAACTGGGGGATCAATATTTTTGTGAGGATTTAGGGCCGGTAAGGGTGATGGGCGAGTATTAAGGAGAATGGGAGGAGGAGGGATAGCAGTATTAAGGGCAATAAGTTTGGATATAAATAAATAAAACAGCGGTGAGAAGGTTAATGCCCTTTTGGGGGACTTTTGTGTGTATCATGGGGTTAAAAACAACTGGGGTAAGGGGCATATTAGAGCAATTGCAGGAGTATGATTATAACAAAAAATAGGAATAGGGGGGTATATGGGGGGAAAATGGGGAAAATTTTTTCTCTAAGGGAAAACAAAGAGATGAAGGGGGGACTTTTGGGAGTGTAAAATAGTTTGAAGGGGTTGACACGGGGGTGTAGGATGAGGGTAGTTGGGGAGGGGGGGGTTTGTTGGGGTGGTAAAAAAGGATTTTGGGTGATGGAAAGGGAAAAAGTTCATAGGGGAGGAGGAAAGTGGAGGTGCAAGCAAGGGGGAGGAGAATAAAGGATGGGGGAAAAATGGACGGAAAAGGGAAAAAATTTGATGCAAAGGGACGACGGATACTGTAAAACGGAAGGAAGTGGTAGTGTATGTGTGGGGGCAAAATTCATTACAGCAGACGGCCGAGACAATTCATTGGGTTCCTTAATGTAAGGGGAAAAATGGAGGTTACTTGCATGAATAGGAAAAGTGAGACAGGGTGTTTTGTATAAATATGCTATGTCAAGGTAACCATAGTGAAAGTAGCGTGGATGGGAAAGAAGTTATAAATGCATTGAATTTTATAATAACTGGAAACATGTAATATCGATAAAAGGGGATATGTGTCGGTACATGAAAAACAGATTACAGTAAAATGGTATAATACAGCTATAACGTAGTTATAGTCAGGTGGAAGTGCAAAAGTGAATGAGGATATGCTGGGTGTCATTAACTGTATTAATTTACTAGGAGCAACGGTTTATCAAAATTAGGGGCGGACATGTAGAGTCCGGGTAATTAAGTGCAGGTAAAGAGTCCGGGCATGTAGAGTGCACGGGTACATCTGGTGTCATGTAGATACACATAAGGTGAATAATTAAAAAGTTTTGTATAATCATACAAGAATAACAAATATTGGGAATTTCATAGGATTTGAGGTTTTTCATTGAAGAAAAATTTGGTGTATTTGGTGGCTATGTTTGGTACAGCCAAAAAAATAGACGTATTGTGGTATGTACATGTTGAAGAAGCATTGTAGGGTTTGGAAAAATCGTTAATTTGAATAATATTATTAAGGTTAAGGATAGGTCCCAAATTTAAAAGTTGTAATATATAAATTTAAAACATAGTACAGTGGTCCGGTTTTCGTGCATCTCCCAAAAACAACTTTTATAGGTTTTGGTTATTTTCTAAATGCTTTGGGGGGGTTTTTTGGGGGGTAAATGTTAAATGTGCAAAAGTAAATTGTTCGGTAAAGGGACTTCAGTTCTGGGAAAAATTTTGCCAAAACGAGGGGCCACTGTACATTAAATGTAAAGGGAAGTATTGATTAAACATAACACGAAGGTTCAGTGTATCAATAAAAAGGGGAAAATATGTATATCTTGAAGCATACACAGTTCAGCAAATAATTAAAAAGACTGATTAATGCCAGAGCTATAACTGGTGTAAAATGGAGATAATGCAAAATAGGGAAAAATTTTAAAGTCAAGTGTTGCTGTACTCATTTCTGGGAAAAAAATTCTCATCTGAATTTTTAGGTTGATTGGATATGATGACATTACATATGTTAAAATCAAGGGGCATACACATTATATATTTCTATATTCTGTATATTCATTATTTTAAAAGAAAAATAAAAAGTCTGGACTCAAAACCCGAGTCACCATACCCCAAAAAGGGGTTAGGTGTCCTTAAGAAAATCATATGTTTCTTGCATCCCGTTTCTTCTTCTGCCTCTGGAATCTGTTCCCACTCCCAGTTTCCAGTTCCTTCCTGGTTCTTTTCCCGGGCGAGGTGCACCCGGTATTACTTTTCTGTGTCCCTTAACCGTTTTTTTTTAAAAAATCATGTCCGTGTCATTGTAGTGTGGGTCAACAAGGCATCTTTCACCTCGATTGTTTTCCAAGCTTCTCAAAATTTGTCACCTGGAATTTTCCCCTCCACCAGTTAGGAGGAAAATTTAATCTTCTCTTTTGTGTGTCCGTGTGTGTGTCTCACCCAAGTCTCACCTTTGTGGCCGCAGGGTCGAGACTCGCTCCTGGCCAACCCTTCCGGTCCCTGGGTTTTTCTCCCCCCCATAGGTTTTTCATACCCCGCCAAACTATTTTCGTTCCTGCCTCCACTACATCACTTGCTAGACTATTCCACTTCCTGTCTCTATAACAGAAAAATACTTCCTAACATCCCTCATCATTCTTCAACTTCCAATTGTGACCCCTTTTTTTCTTGTCCCCCGTCTGGAACATTCTGTCTCTATCCACCTTGTCATTCCTATTTTTGTTTCGTTATCATGCCCCTAACCCCCCTGTCCTCCAGTGTCATCAGGCCGATTTCCCAAAGCCTTTCTTCGTAGGACATTCCCCCGTCTAGAACTAAACTTGTTGAAATTTTCACTTTCTCTAATTACTTGACGTGTTTGACCAGGTGTGGGTTCCAAACTGGGTGCATACTCCCAAAAAACCCGAAAACGGGGGACGTGTTTTGGGCGATTCCTAAATAAAAAAATATTGGAACGCTATTCTCAGGTTTGCCAGTAGTCCATATGTCACCTTTTTCTGGTTGATGTGATTCAGGAGATGTGGTGTTTCTCCCCAAAAACTTTTTTTTAAGGGAGGGTTTCAGTCTTTTCCACCTAGCAATACTCTGCCTGGGTCTTCTTTGCCCTTCCCCGATCTTCATGATTTTTTTTTATTTGGGAGGGTTTAAAATTTGGAAGCCGGGGGGGTTT
>WNWK01054319.1:0-10000 GCA_009830355.1 Cherax destructor
CGGATCTGTATAGGCTGACTCCAGGATCCATATTTCATTGTCAAGTGATCCTTTATGTGGGTCTCTTAGAAAACCGCAAACATTGCATTTGACTCTGTAAGCAGTCCACAGATGTAAGGTATTTTGTTGTTTGCGCTGGCTTCAGACCCTGTATTTAAAATTTTCATTGGTGGATTTCCACTTTCCGGAAATGATTGTTCCACCAAAGTTAGTTGGTGTAGATTTCTGTCATTTCCTGCCAGCTTTTTTTTTCCTTCCTGGCACTAAAAACCTCTCTCTGGAGTGGCTTTGGCTCAGGTTTTGCCATGGTCTGGATGTTCTGTGTCTTCTTGTACCCTTTAGGTGGTGTGCCTGGCAATATAAGTTATAGCACTGTCTTTCCTGAACTGAAGAGTGGCACATTTCAGGGTGGAAAAGCTTACAGGAAGGGAGGTTGCATTTCCCTGTTGTCATATGGGCACAGCATTTTCTGGAGTGGGTTACATCCTGTGCAACAAGATTTAAGGACCACAATGGAAATAAGACGTCTCTCCTCAACAACACTGGTTTCTTGGTTATTCTGGCTGGCTAACCCTTCAGTAAAAAACAAACAAATCTTTAATCTTAATTCACTGCAAAATAAACAAATCTAAGTGAAATTTAAAACTTTCAGAACTCTTAAAAAATTTAGCTAATATTTGTCCTGACAGGACAAAAGTCAGCCGTTGTTCATTCACATAGCCCTTCACCAGCCCCTTGAAGGGTAGCCTTTCACCAGCCCCTTGAAGGGTAGCCTTTCACCAGCCCCTTGAAACATTGAAATTGTCGGGAATGTATGGGGGTTAGCAAATTTAGGTACAGACACACAAGTACAATTATCATACCTAGTAACATGTGTAAATTACTTAGCATAACAAAAAAGTTACTTATTTCCACTGGGTTATTACATAGGAGTGCCCCCACGCCAGCCACTTTTCCCAATCTACAATGGAATGGTCATCCAGGTCATGCACAAAGTATTCCCTTCAATGTATTAACCATGGTTCTCTCGTGATAAATAAGCCAGTACACTTAAGTGTGTCTTCCTGACCTACAGTCTGGGATGGACTGTGGGACAGGATGATGATGTCAACTCTAACTTACACTGAGTAACCTCTTGCAGATATAGCGATTTAAAGATGCCCCGTTACCGTTGCGAACACTTGAGAAGATAACGCCAGATGGGCAGACTCTCACTGCCTTAGATAAAACTGCCGCACAACGTAAGGTGATAACTGCAGACGCTGGCATGGAGACTGTAGTACTACCGTAGCTCCAGTTTAACAATGCTTTTCGCTTGATGCGGTTTTTACTCGGCAGTTTATAATGCAAACACTTCAATTATTTAAAGATTTATATATATAAGGATTAGTTTTAGTCATCTCTATTCACCGATTAATCGAACTATTGCAGATTCTTTGCATTTGTTCAGCCTAAGCCGAGTACTCGGGCATGATTCCGAATACAATGTTGTTACAGAGACAGCAGAGACGAGACAGGCGTAGCTTAATTAATGATGTGTCATTAACAAATTATTATTAACCTGCTTAATAACCTTTGTCGTATATCAAAATAAATATATATCCCCTTCACACTATGTACTAGGATTATTTTAATAATATGTAACGTGCAACTTTCACCAGATGTAATAATTATGAGTGCTGTAAATGTAAAGGAAACCTTATTAACTTGATATAAGTATTATAAATTTTACAAATCACCTATTATTAAAAACTTCACGATCTTTAAACTTACATATATTAATACATCACTAAAGCGAATGAAATAAGACACGCTTTACAATCCAAAGATGATGAGTATAACGGTTGCACATCTTTTTTTATATCTTTATTTACTACAGTACATGTACAAGGTATACAGTCCTAGCTGCAATCAATGGCATACTACTATATAAAAGCCCTTGTTATGCTGAGCATTTCGGGCAAATTAAGTCAGTTTTGTCCCAGGATGCGACCCACACCAGTCGACTAACACCCAGGTACCCATTTTAAACTGATGGGTGAACAGGGACAGGGACAGAGACAGCAGGTGTCTTATGGAAACACGTCCCTAATGTTTCCCAGCCGTACCGGAGGATGTTCGAACCCCGGACCTTAGTGTGAGCCGAGTGCGTTAGCGATCGAGCTACGGGACACCGTAGGTGGCGAGGTGCATAATAAAAATATTTAACTAAAATTAGTAACACTTATATATAGCATCTTCAGCATTATACACCACTATTCATCTGAATCAAATTATGATCATGTTACATTTCAGCTTTGACCCCGAATAATGGGATTAAAAAAAAATCCTATTCTTACACACAAAAGTAATTAATTTTGTGTATAACAGAGGTGACGCCGTCACTACACATGACAGAAATAGTACATTCAACAACCATGTATTATAAATTCGACCATAACAAATATTCCCCATACGAGACCTAGACGACCATTTCTCACTACCACTATGATGGACTTCTCATCCATTCTCAATTCATTCATTCAATCATTTATTCACTCATTTTTAATTTATTCATTCATTTATTCACTCATTCGTCGTCAAGCAAGACATGCAAGCTTCCATGTGTCTTGCAGTCTTCCTACAATAATAAATTGAATTAATAATAAATATAATACTTCGTAATAATTAATATACGTGGTGTAAATATTATGTAGAAAATTCGGAGTGTGGACATTAGGTGGTGTGGAGTTACTAAAAGTATTAGTCAGAAGGCTGAAGAGGGGTTGTTGAGGTGGTTTGGTCATTTAGAGAGAATGGATCAAAGTAGAATGACTTGGAGAGCGTATAAATCTGTAGAGGAAGGCGGGGTAGGGGTCGTCCTCGAAAAGGTTGGAGGGAGGGGGTAAAGGAGGTTTTGTGGGTGAGGGGCTTGGACTTTCAGCAAGCGTGTGTGAGCGTGTTAGATTGGAGTGAATGGAGACGAATGGTTTTTGGGACCTGACGATCTGTTGGAGTGTGAGCAGGGTAATATTTTGTGAAGGGATTCAGGGAAACCAGTTAATTGATTTAGCTGGATTTGAGTCCTGGAAATGGGAAGTACAATGCCTGCACTTTAAAGGAGGGGTCTGAGATAGTGACAGCTGGGAGGGACTATTCTCAGCTGTCGTATCTGAGCGCCTCTGCAAAGAGTGTGGTGAAAGTGTTGAATGATGAAAGTATTTTCTTTTTGGGGATTTTCTTTCTTTTTGGGTCACCCTGCCTCGGTGGGAGACGGCCGACTTGTTGAAAAAAAAATATATATATATATTATATATATAATGTCGTGCCGAATAGGTAAAGCTGGTCAATTAGCAAGAACTCATTTAAAATTTAAGTCATTTCTAAAATTTTCTCTTATATGTTTAAAGATATATTTTTTCATTAACGCTTGAAGTTCCTAAACCTGTACTCCCTAGAACGCAGGCGGGAGAGATACATTATTATATACACGTGGAAAATCCTAGAGGGATTAGTACCAAACTTGCACACGAGAGTCACTCCCTACGAAAGCAAAAGACTCGGCAGGCGATGTAACATCCCCCCAATGAAAAGCAGGGTTGCCATTAGCACGTTGAGAGACAACACAATAAGTGTCAGGGGCCCAAGACTGTTCAACTGCCTCCCAGCTTACATCAGGGGGATTACCAATAAACCCCTGGCTGTCTTCAAGCAGGCACTGGACAGGCACCTAAAGTCGGTACATGACCAGCCAGGCTGTGGTTCGTACGTTGGACTGCGTGCGGCCAGCAGTAACAGCGTGGTTGATCAGGCTCTGATCAACATGAGGCCTGGTCACAGACCGGGCCGCAGGAGCGTTGACCCCTGGAACTCTCTCCAGGTATACTACTCCAGGTATACAAAAAAAAAAACTTAGAAAACTTACCTAACCTTATAACAATCGCAATTTAATTAAGCCTAAACCAACTAAATATATTTTAGATAAGTTTACAATAATTTAATAAAAAAACAATGAAATACTTTTTTCGTTAGATTCAGAATTATTTTAGCAAAATTTTCGCTTGTCCTATTCGGCAAGTGCGTTGATATTTTAGTCAAATTGCAAGTTTTACTTATTCGGCACGACACACACACACATATATATATATATATATATATATATATATATATATATATATATATATATATATATATATATATAGTGTGTGTGTGTGTGTGTGTGTTTTCTTTTTTTCCATCAACGTATATGACATTTTAATCCTTACAAAGGTATTTATACACGATAAGATTTTGTTTGTTCGGATTTTTAACCCAGGAGGGCTAGCCACCAGGATAACCCAAGGACTTTGTCTTATTTCCATTGGGGTTCTTAAATCTTGTCCCCCAGGATGCAACACACACCAGTCGACTAACACCCAAGCACCTACTCGCTTGCTAGGTGAACGGGACAGCAGGTGTAAGGAAACACAGCCCAATGTTTCCACCCTTGCCAGGGATCGATCCAAAGGAGCTATCCCCCACTCCTCAAATCGAATCTGACTGCCTCCCATTTCCTAAGGAGCCTCTGACCCTGACGGGTTTAGAGCTCTCCCATGAAATAAACTATTAAGCTCCAGGAACGAAAAAAAAAATCTAGTACTGCACCTGTCGTATTTACATATTTTTTCGATAATTTTTTGGAGAGAAGTCAGATGTCAGATACTATGTCATCAAACAATAAGATAACGTGGATAGAAAATTGCAGAATGGAAACAACGTTTTTGTGGGCTTCAATACCATTATCAAGTTGCATAATTGGTAATAATAATATAATCAAAGTAAGCAATAAATCCGAAAAATGCATAATTGGTAGCGGCCTCTGTTAACACACAGGGACCGAGGTTTGATCCTCGGACGAGTGGCAATGTTTCCACTGCTGAGGAATTAGACACCGTACAG
This sequence comes from Cherax destructor, assembly GCA_009830355.1. Lineage (NCBI taxonomy): Eukaryota > Metazoa > Arthropoda > Malacostraca > Decapoda > Parastacidae > Cherax > Cherax destructor. The sequence goes on from WNWK01054319.1 coordinate 4,918, forward strand.
CATCTGGGTATCATTTTGTGAAGACATTTCGCCAACCAGTAGCTTCATCATCAGAGATTATTTGAACATGTTGATATGAGACAGTAGAAGACCAGGTAATCAGTCCCTCAACATGGAAGGCAGTGTTCAGTAAATGTGTTTTTTTTATGAATCTGTAGGCTGCCACTGTTCATTTAACAGTAAGTAGGTGCCTGAGTGTTAGGCAACTACCGCGAGTCGCATCCTGGGGAAGAATATTAAAGGAACCGAATGGAAATAAGACATGATTTTATTGGATTATCTTGGGTTACTAATCTTCATGATTAGTAACCCAAGATTTGAAATCAATGGAAATAAGACATGATTTTATTGGATTAGGTTACTAATCTTCCTGGTTAATAATCCTTACAAAATCTTTTTGCTCTTCTAAACCTGTAGGGATTGTACAGTTTATGGGGGAATGGGAGGTAATCTGATTCGATCCAAGGGGAAGGCAGGTCCAATTCCGTGTATCAAACACACTTCACCGACGTGAACAAACCTTCCTTGAGGGAGGGGAGGAACCCATCAAAAGCCTTAATACACTTTAAAAAAAATCTTAGAAACAGCTTTCTCAGTACCCATGTCTGGACTAAATAATCCTACTTAAAGTGATACAGAATTAATGACAGACACCTAACCACTGCCTTGCTTCTTTATTACAAAAATTCTATAATGAAACAAAAATCTTCTCATAGCATTAATAAAGTCATAATGGGAGAGCTACACCTGTAGATGTCGCACGGCGCCTGATGGGAATAAGAGGTTCGTTCCAAGGAAGGTGAGACCAGGTTCAACTCCTTGGATCACGAGTCCCTTGCAGGTTCTGTTCGGCAAGATTTGTCGAGAAACAGAACTAGTGTTTCCTGGCGCGGGTCTTAAGTCATATGATGACCCCGCAGCTGGAGCTTTTTTTGGTCATCTGACCGAGGCCTTCCACTGGCTTACTCCTCCACCTCTTTAAAAATTATGGTTAAGAGTGTATTTGCAGTGTAAAGGAAGGGGGGGAGGGTAAGGTAATCAAAGCAATAAGAAACATTACCTGGAAAGAGAAGCAACTAGACATCGTTCCCAAACATCAACACAAAATTTAAACTGCGATTTTATTTTAATCAGGGCAAAGCGCTAAACCCGCTGGGGAATAAGAAGCACTTAGGATCGATCCAAAGAAAAGGAAAATCATTCCTGTTCCTTGGATCAAGAAACCCCCCACACACACCGGCATCATAACACCACCTTTGAAGAGTCGAACTTCCTAAATAAGCTCTACATCGGCACGCGCACACGCACGCACGCACACCCGCTCGTAATTATTAAACAAATCGACTAACACCAAGGCACTCGTGTTAGACACTCAACACACTCCCTGGCCAACTCATCAGTTATATATATGGTGCACTGGAATGTCAAAGCGGCAAGGAATAATAATTATTACATTTATAGGGAAGCGCTAAACCCGTAGGAACCACACCCTGTTAAATGAGAGGAAATCCGATTCGATCCTAAGAGGGCACCTCCAATCCCTAAGATCAAGAGCTTTTCAGCGATGTGAAGGCACACACCTCCCTCTCTGGCCTCCCCGTGAGGGAAATATGTGAAGGAATCCACAGAAAGTGGACTGGTTATTAATAATTTTGGGGTAGGTGAGCCTAGCTCGACACGTCACGTTACTGTCATGCCTCAGCGAGTCAACGCACTCACCCATCACTCTCACTTAGAATTAAAGTGTCAAGCTTACACTTATGGTTAAGAGTGTATTTGCAGGGTAAAGGAAGGGTAAGGTAATCAAAGCAATAAGAAACATTACCTGGAAAGAGAAGCAACTAGACATCGTTCCCAAACATCAACACAAAATTTAAACTGCGATTTTATTTCAATGTTTTTATTTCTATGTTCACCCATCAGTAAAATGGGTACCTGGGAGTTAGTCGACTGGTGTGGGTCGCATCCTGGGACAAGGACCTAATTTGCCCGAAATGCTCTGCATAACAAGGGGTTTTCTATATAGTAGTATGTCATTGATGTCAGCTAGGCCTGTATACCTTGTACATGTACTTGTAGTAAATAAAGATATTATTATTATTATTATTATTATTATTATTATTATTATTATTATTATTATTATTATTATTATTATTATTATTATTATTATTATTATTATTATTATGTACACGTCTGAGTACAAAAAAGTATAACAAACAATTCAAGATGCAAGCAAAATTATATATAAGGGTACTTCCAATTATTTTATCATGGGGAAGCCCTGAACCAGTAGGGATAATGCAGAGCCTGAAAAATGGGAGGTATAATCAAGTTTGATCAAGTCTTTCGCCGTCATCAAGGCAGCTTTCTTGAATGGGAGAGTACTTCACAGTTCTGTGGTAAAGTTCGGCTTGCAACCAACAAGATCCGAGATCAATCCCGGACGGGGCGAAATATATGGCTAAATCTAATGCCTCATTAATAAATGGTTATAATTTTGACTAATTTTTAAAGGGGTGGACCGGTAAGCCAGCGGAAGTCCTCGGTCAGATGACCAAAACTCCAATGGCGAGTCATCATCTGACTAAGACCCGCGTCAGGAGACACTTGTCCTGTTTCCTGACAAACCTTACCTAACCCAATCTAATGCCTGCTGTCTTTATTAACTGAGCAGTGAATAGGTTACTAGGAGTCAATTTGACTATTGCGGGTGGCATCCTAAAAGAACCTAACGACTTCAACGGATACAAGCCACAATACCTCGGTTTCTTGTGTTATTGTGGGTTAACCTTGGCTTATTGTTTCCATGGGTTTCATACAACTCCTTGGGAATGAGACGTAATCGGCTGTAACCCAAAGGAGGAGACTGTAATTGCAATTTCTTGGATCAAGAGTCTATCAGCATCAAGGCCACCCTGCCTCCCCACATGGAGTTTACCTGGAGTGAGTTCCAGGGCTCAACGCCCCTGCGCCCGGTCTGTGACCAGGCCTCATGTTGGATCAGGGCCTGATCAACCAGGCTGTTACTGCTGGCCGCACGCAGTCCAACATACGAACCACAGCCTGGCTGGTCAGGTACCGACTTTAGGTGCCTGTCAAGTGCCTGCTTGAAGACAGCCAGGGGTTTATTGGTAATCCCCCTTATGTATGCTGGGAGGCAGTTGAACAGTCTTGGGCCCCTGACACTTATTGTGTTGTCTCAACGTGCTAGGGAAGGAAGGACACGTTAAGTTTACCTAAAAGTTTCTTCTCCATTTGAAGACTGCACAAGTAGTTGTGTCTTCACTCCTATTGTTTCGTCACTGCTGGTCGCTTGTTGGAATCTTTCATTTTTTTTATCTTGCTTCTGCCCAAATCTAAGACATTATATTCTCGGTGTTTATATAGTGGTCAGTAATTTTGTAAGAACTTAGTTAATACTTTGTTTTGTACTTTATATGCGGGGGAAAGGACCAATCTCCAAAAATGTCTTCAACCTACTAAATTATTTTAAAGGTGACAAATTCGTGTTTGAAGACTTCTCTCAATGTGATGCCTAAAACGGTGGAACAGAAAATACTGTAATTTCCAGAACATGACAATGAATGCAATTTTCGTTCACATTTGCTCTGTAGCTGTGAGCTAACATAGTGTCCTAGCTGTAATCTTGGCATTACCGTGTCTTTCATTCTAGTTTTTTTTATGTTTCCACACTTCTCAGCTTTTTTTTAGTTCCATGGTTTGTTGAGCATGACATTTTTCCTGCAATTTGCAGGATTAAAAGTTGTGTAGTTTTGAAATGTGCATAGCTTTGGCTAATTCATCACTGTGGTATTCTGCAGTGTGCGAATACACATTATACGAATTTCTCATTCTTTAGAATGGTTCTTGTTCATGTAGGAGTAGGAGAAATAGCTATAAGAGTTTCTTCAAAGTTTTAGCGTGACTGACAGTCTTGAGATGATCTGTTAAGGCATCTGCTCGTCCTCAAGGAAATTTAGCAGTTTCCCAGTAAATGTAACTGGGAAAGATGGTAGGGTTGGGAGGACCGTGGTGCTGTTGAATGTCGTCCATATTAGAATAGTCTTCGCGTTTTCATTTTAGTATATTACTTTTTTATCTGTTGTGCTTGCCTGTATGAGGCTCATCCAATTTTGTAATGGTGAGCTTGTTTCAGTATAGTTCTTCGTCTTTCTACAAATGCCAGTGCATGGTCAGGGGTTAGTTAAATTAGGTACAGTAACACAAGTACAATTACCCAACTATTATTTTCCATTTGTTTTTGTAACAAATGATGTGGCAGAATGGTTTAAATCTGCAGCGATTTCAAACAATCTTAACTACTTTTGTGTTGTCTGTGCACATGTGAATCTCAACAGTATCCGCCCACTGTGCTATGTTGAGGTTTCTTTAGTGTTAGGGAATTAACTTTATTTTAGCCCTAGTCATAAGTTTTCTGTAGTAATAGTGTTCGGGGTAACTAATAAATATTAAGATGTATTTTGATTATCAATGTTTCCGTATTAAAACTTAATCAAGATTATATTTGGAAACAGGGATAACACAAATCTGAAACAAACAGAAAATGCAATCTTAGTGTGTATATGCTGAGTTCACTTTAATCTCTATTTTAAGGATTAAAATGTTCGTGGCTGGTGGTGACACGCTTACAGTGCAGCCTTGATGATCTTAATGTAGATGATAGGCTTCAAACCCCATTAACCAACTTAAATTTGCGAAAAAAAAACATACCAGTCAGAACTTTAAGACTGTTACTAACAGACCAAATACAATTCTAACAAAAAACAGGCTGGGTAATCAGAGGAAACATGAAAGAGTATCTGCAAAATGTATGAAATCACTGGGAAGAAAATAAACATAACTGATGAAACGAGGGAGCACTATTAAATTCATGGTATATCAAATCACACAATGTTAACACGCACGGTACCTCAGTCTTCTGTCCACACAATATATATTCTGAAGTTTAAACATGATCTAATAAAGCTGGAATTATAACTTCAGCATCAGGACCTTTCAGTAGGGATGAAAGCAGCAAGTCAAGCAATCGATTAACGAGATGCTGAAGTACCCAAACTCGCTA
>WNWK01054320.1:0-11594 GCA_009830355.1 Cherax destructor
ACTCTTGAATTTTTTAAAAAAATTGAACTTTTCCCCCAATTTCCCCAAGGTCGTTTCATTAAAACAAATCAAAATCATCGATATGTCTGTAGCATGTTTTCCATTCTATCAAATAAGCCCAAAAAAAAAGAATACAACCATAAATACTATTGAAAATACACATCAAAACGGTTTTTTAACCAAAAACAGGGAGTTTTCTTCTCTCATTATCACTGCTTTTTTTAGGATTTTTATACAGCGCACACTGACCACACAGACCCTTTTTTTCATATGTGGGTCTACCAGCTTTTTGGGATTTGAAGCCGCTGTTTGAAAGTATATATACCCCCAAAACATTGGCTCGTAAGACTTATATATGGGGCCCGAAACAGTCAAAGGGTTAATATTGCAACAAAAAGGTACCACTGTATATGCATTTATCACTGCAATATCCAACAGATGGAAACATAGCTTCATATACATTCCACAGAGCCAATTTGAATGTCACATTTGCCTACCAAACAAAAGATGGTTATGTATTTAATTACTCAAATGGTTTCACAATAGACTTATCTGTTTGCCACCCCAACCCTTCTAATGTCCTTTTTGATGCCTGTGTACAGTGGTCAATATTTTTAATCTCTTTTTCATGCCCCCCATAAACTGGTATGAAATACCTGCACTTCTGTATTCCCCTAGGGTTCTCGTGAATAATGGCATTTTTTTTTCAATTCCTTTTGTCTCAAACATGTCTGTATTGTTCACCTTCAAGAAATCAATTATCTATTAATAGGTTATGTCCCTTACTTAGATATGACTCCATCATATTCTTCACAACTGCACCAGAGTCCTAACATGTCAAGTAAAATTTATAGTTTGCTTTCCAAAATTTAACAATAATGTCTAGCACTATTTCAGTTTCACGATCACACCACAAATAGTTTGATACCAAACCAATGTTTTTTGCTTGGTATATAATTTTTGAAACAAAATCTTTTATTGAATAAAATCAGACTCTCTTCTATGTTATCATTCTTGAAGGGAAAAAAGTACTCGTTGAATTTGTTCCAGTACATAATCATTCCCCCAATTTTGCAGAAAATCATTTCTTTAGGGTTTTTTTTTACCATAAAATGCAACGTACACAGTAACAAGAAAGCGTTAAAGGGGGCGTGATTTCACAAAAAAGCTGGTGTTACTATAAGTCTATCTGTACTTCAGTAAAAAAGATATATTATTCTTATGAGTGTCTGGCATCAGAAGGGGTTTTAAAGAACAAAACAGCTCTGCAAAGTTGTGACCTTTTACTGTTGAAGTCTTGATTTCAGTGAAATATAATAGTTGGCTACAATGTACTTGTTTTAATTATTTTTTAAAAACAAGAATAACATTCATCTGTTTCATCCAAGAATAAACAAAAAGCAGTCAAGTTCAGTAGAATCATCTCTTATAGGACAATTTGACTGAATTCCACTATTACTATCATTAAATTGAAAACATTTGGCACAAAGGTAGTACTTTCCTGCCAGTTCTCCACCCTGCTGATCTGTGGGTTGTATAATATTTGCCACTGGTGTCACCCAGATGGTGTTGTCATGGCTGGTGATGTTGTCACTGCTGGTGTTTTCACAGCTTGTGGTGCTGTCAATGCTGGTGTTGTCACAACTGGTGGTAGTGTCGTTACTGGTGTTCATGTTGGCACTGCTGGTGCTGTTGTCATTGCTTTGTTGGTGCTGTCATGGCTGCTGTCACTGCTGGTGTTGGTGCTGCATTTCATTTCTGATAGCAATGAAAGCACCATCAATGTACTATCTCCTTAAACAGTACTATGCTCCTAGATGCCTTACCACGAAACAATGAAACAGCACCCAAGTGAGAGCCAGAACTAGTACTACACCTCACCTGTCTTCATTTCAAGTAATAATAATAATAATAGTGTGTAGGAGATAGGGAGATTACTTCCCAGTAAAAGAAGGTCTTAGAAAAGGATGTGTAATGTCACCATGGTTGTTTAACATAGAGATGTGGTTGTAAAAGAAGTAAATGCTAGGGTGTTGGGGAGAGGGGTCAGATTAAATTATGGGGAATCAAATAAAAAATCCATGGTACTGTAGTAGGTTGGTAGACAGCAACCGCTGAGAGGGGTACTACCGTCCTGCCAAGTGAGTGTAAAGAGCAAGCCTGTAATTGTTATACATGATGGTAGGATTGTTGTGAAGAATATGATGGAGTCATATCTAAGTAAGGGACATAACCTATTATATACACACCCCTCTGGGCTTTCTTCTATTTTTCTTATTAGTTCTTCTCCTTGTTTATTTCCTCTTATCTCCATGGGAAGTGGAACAGAATTCTTCATCCATCAAGCCATGCGTGTCTTAGAGGGCTAAAATGTCAGGAGCAGGAGGCTAGTAACCCCGTCTCCTGTATACATTACTAAAGTTAAAAAGAGAAACTTTTGTTTATCTTTTTAGGCCACCCTCCTTCGGTGGGATATGGCTGGTTTGTTGAAAGACGAAGAAATAGAAAATAGAAGTTGACACAGTTACTTTTTGCTGATGATATTGTGCTTTTGGAAGATTCTAAAGAAAAGTTGCAAAGGTTAGTGAACGAGTTTGGGAGGGTGTGTAAAGGTAGAAAGTTAAAAGTGAACATAGATAAGAGTAAGGTCATGAAGGTATCAAACGATTTACATAAAGAAAAATTGGAGGATATCACATTGGAGGAGGAGTATGGAAGAACTGAATGTGTTTAGATATTTAGGAGTTGACTTGTCAGCAGATGGGTTTATGAAGAAAAAGGTTAACCATAGAATTGATGAAGGAAAAAAGGCGAGTGGTGCATTGAGGTATCTGTAGAGACAAAAAAAACGTTATTCATGGAGGCAAAGAAGGGAATGTGCGAGTATAGTGGTACAACACTCTTATATGGGTGTGAAACATGGGTTGTAAATGTTGCAGCAAGGAGGCGGCTGGAGGCAGTGGAGATGTGAGTCTAAGGGCAATGTGTGATGTAAATATTATGCAGAGAATTCAAAGTGTGGAAAGTAGGTGTGGAGTTAATAAAAATATTAGTCAGAGCTGAAGAGAGGTTGTTGACGTGGTTTGGTCATTTAGAGAGAATGGAACAAAGTAGAATGACTTGGAGAGTGTATAAATCTGTAGGGAAAGGAAGGCGGGGAAGGGGTCGTCCATCGAAAAGGTTGGAGGGAGGGGGTAAAAGAGGGTTTGTGGGCGATGGGCTTGGACTTTCAGCAAACGTTCGTGAGCATGTTAGATAGGACTGAATGGAGACAAATGGTTTTGGTACCTGACAAGCTGTTGGAGGTGAGCAGGGTAATATTTTGTGAAGGGATTCAGGAAACCGTTAGCCAGAAATGAGGCCTGGAAGTGGTGGGCACAATGCCTGCACTTTAAAGGAGGGGTTTAGGATACTGGCTGTTTGGAGGGACATCTAAACTGTCGTATCTGTGCGCCTCTGCAAAGACAGTGATTATGTAAGAGTGATGGTCAGTGTTGAATGATAATCAAAGTTTTTTTCTTTCTTTTTTGGGGGGGGGTTTTCTTTCTTTTTGGGTCACCCTGCCTTAGTGGGAAATGGCAGACATGTTAAAAAAAATACTGTTAGTTTATTTATGCAGTACAAATAATTTAGTGTACAGTAGACCCTCATTTAGCACGGTAGTTACGTTCCTGAAAACGTCGTGTTAGCTAAAATCGTGTTAGATAATTAAAAGAACTTATGGGAAAAATAGGGTTACGTTCCTGAGAGTCCCCAAAAAGCCAAACAAGTTTTTTTTAGTAAACAGATCTTACAAATATAAAAGAGAATATGTAATTGTAGTTCATTATCGTGATGTATTATGTTGTTTTTACTGCTTAAGACTACAAATGTAACAGAAATAATAGTATTTACCTTAAATTGTGGGTGCTGATGTTTGTGGATGATTGTGAAGAGAGTGGAGAGTTATGCTGTGGCCCTACTGGGCTGAGGTGGATAGTAGAGATTCTGGAACTGAAGTCGATGGTTGTACTGAGTGTCTCTAACTTTAATAGTCATTCAGTAAGTCAAGTCATTCAGTAAGTCAGTCAAGTCATTCAGTAAGTCAGTCAAGTCATTCAGTAAGTCAGTCAAGTCATTCAGTAAGTCAGTCAAGTCATTCAGTAAGTCAGTCAAGTCATTCAGTAAGTCAGTCAAGTCATTCAGTAAGTCAGTCAAGTCATTCAGTAAGTCAGTCAAGTCATTCAGTAAGTCAGTCAAGTCATTCAGTAAGTCAGTCAAGTCATTCAGTAAGTCAGTCAAGTCATTCAGTAAGTCAGTCAAGTCATTCAGTAAGTCAGTCAAGTCATTCAGTAAGTCAGCCCATTCAGTAAGTCAGTTAAGTCATTTAGTAAGTCAGTCAGTCAAGTCATTCAGTAAGTCAGTCAAGACATTCAGTAAGTCAGTCAAGACATTCAGTAAGTCAGTCAAGACATTCAGTAAGTCAGTCAAGACATTCAGTAAGTCAGTCAGTCAAGTCATTCAGTAAGTCAGTCAAGTCATTCAGTAAGTCAGTCAAGTCATTCAGTAAGTCAGTCAAGTCATTCAGTAAGTCAGTCAAGTCATTCAGTAAGTCAGTCAAGTCATTCAGTAAGTCAGTCAAGTCATTCAGTAAGTCAGTCAAGTCATTCAGTAAGTCAGTCAAGTCATTCAGTAAGTCAGTCAAGTCATTCAGTAAGTCAGTCAAGTCATTCAGTAAGTCAGTCAAGTCATTCAGTAAGTCAGTCAAGTCATTCAGTAAGTCAGTCAAGTCATTCAGTAAGTCAGCCCATTCAGTAAGTCAGTTAAGTCATTTAGTAAGTCAGTCAGTCAAGTCATTCAGTAAGTCAGTCAAGACATTCAGTAAGTCAGTCAAGACATTCAGTAAGTCAGTCAAGACATTCAGTAAGTCAGTCAAGACATTCAGTAAGTCAGTCAAGACATTCAGTAAGTCAGTCAAGACATTCAGTAAGTCAGTCAAGACATTCAGTAAGTCAGTCAAGACATTCAGTAAGTCAGTCAGTCAAGTCATTCAGTAAGTCAGTCAAGTCATTCAGTAAGTCAGTCAAGTCATTCAGTAAGTCAGTCAAGTCATTCAGTAAGTCAGTCAAGTCATTCAGTAAGTCAGTCAAGTCATTCAGTAAGTCAGTCAAGTCATTCAGTAAGTCAGTCAAGTCATTCAGTAAGTCAGTCAAGTCATTCAGTAAGTCAGCCCATTCAGTAAGTCAGTTAAGTCATTTAGTAAGTCAGTCAGTCAAGTCATTCAGTAAGTCAGTCAAGTCATTCAGTAAGTCAGTCAAGACATTCAGTAAGTCAGTCAAGTCATTCAGTAAGTCAGCCCATTCAGTAAGTCAGTTAAGTCATTTAGTAAGTCAGTCAGTCAAGTCATTCAGTAAGTCAGTCAAGTCATTCAGTAAGTCAGTCAAGACATTCAGTAAGTCAGTCAAGACATTCAGTAAGTCAGTCAAGACATTCAGTAAGTCAGTCAAGACATTCAGTAAGTCAGTCAAGACATTCAGTAAGTCAGTCAAGACATTCAGTAAGTCAGTCAAGTCATTCAGTCAGTCAGTCAGTCAAGTCATTCAGTAAGTCAGTCCAGTCAGTCAGTAAGTTAGTCACACAAACTTATGTGTACAAAGTAACACTTCATTACAGCCACAGGTTATGTCTTGTCTAATATCTTTTTCTTCGTTAGTTCTAAGACTTAATAAATGCTTAAACATTTTCTTGCCACTTTGAGCAACACTGGTATGCCTACTGGGTGACATGATTGCTTGGCAGATACAAGATATAGTAATTTAAAGATAAAAACACAATTCACTCTTATTCTTGACAAACACAGCTGGCTTGACGCGTATGGAATACGAATGCTGGTAAGGTGGGGTGTTGTTGGGGGAGGGGTCGCCTGGGAAGGCGGGTGGTCTCCCCAGCTGTTCCACAACATTAGCACCGGCCGCTTGAGGTTGCTTTTTCTTCCTGCAAACTGTAAGTAAGTTTATTCAGGTATACACAGATACAGTTACAAAGATTATCATACATAGCAGCATATGTGTAGAGAACCTAGGATAACCCAAACTTTGGGTTATCCTAGGTTCTCTAGGATAACACTGGGTTATCCTAGGTTCTCTAGGATAACACTTTGGGTTATCCTAGGTTCTCTAGGATAACACTTTGGGTTATCCTAGGTTCTCTAGGATAACACTGGGTTATCCTAGGTTCTCTAGGATAACACTTTGGGTTATCCTAGGTTCTCTAGGATAACACTTTGGGTTATCCTAGGTTCTCTACACATATGCTGCTATGTATGATAATCAATGTAACTATCTCTGTATACCTGAATAAACTAGATTTATGGAAAAGGAAAAAACAAATTCCCTTTTCCTCAAAGCATGAGGATTCTTACAGCGGTAAATAACCATGGGCTTACACTTGAAATCACCTGATGCATTACCCAAAAGGAGCAAGGTGAAGCGATCCTTTGCTGTCTTGAAGCCTGGTGCACTTTTCTCTTGCTGACTGATATAAGTTCATGTTGGCATTTTCTTCCAGAAAACACTTGTCTCGTCAGCATTAAACACTTGTTGTGGCTCATAGCCACCCTTAGTAGGACCCCCACTGACTCAATGGTTTAACCTACTACAGGCGACCGCGGGCTCAAAATTTTTCCCCTCCAGCGAATCGCGTAATATAAGGTTTACGTCGTGTTAGATAAAAATGTGCCGCAATTCTTCAATCGCGTAATACCCAAAACGCGCAACATAAAGTCGTGCTAAATGAGGGTCTACTGTACATGAAATAATACAATGGTAGGCACAAAAGAAAGCCACTAATTATGCAATGTATTTTGGGAAACTAATAAGGGTTACATCTTACTTAAGAACTAGACATAGACTATTAAGTGGGGCTTCTTATACAGTTAACTACAATCATAAGTACAGTGGACCCCCGGTTTTCGTTATTTTTTCGTTCCAGAATGCTATTCAAGTGCCATTACCAAACGAATTTATTCCCATAAGGAATAATGTAAAGTAGACTAGTCCTTTTAGACCCCCAAAAATACACTTACAAAAAAATACACTTACATAAAAGGGCGAGTTTGGAGCAGGACAAACACCGGGGGTCCACTGTACAATAAAAAATGTAGCTACTGAACAAATGATCAATTACAAAAGAATCACATATTTAAACTGTTTTAAAGATCTTCAGTTTTGTGCAGTGACTTAACAGAGATGAAGATACAGCAAGTTACTTAAATTACAATACAAATAAAATGGGAGAAGATAGTGAACAAGAAGATTCTGCATCACTATCACTTGGATCAACACTCTCCTCATACATATATTTCTCTCCACTATCACTTGGATCAACACTCTCCTCCTTATACATATATTTCTCTCCAGTGACAGTGCCAAAAATCACTCCAATCACTATACAAATAAGGGATAAAAAATAAAGTTGGCATCAGTTTTGTGTGGCAAAACCCAAGGTAGAAGTCAGTGCCTATTATGTATCATGGGTTGAACTAGCCACTTCTTTCATTCCTGGTTGTACCGTCACTGCTACACATACTCTTCAAAACCAGAAAATGATGTTCCATTACATCATCCTTAATGGCAGTGGTGTCAGTGTCATGTCAGTAATATGTATACACTTGTGTAGTGTATTATAAGTAATCCCTTGACGAGTACAGAAGTGGCACTGGTATCTCTCCTCACAGACTCCGTTAATATACCGGTAACCATCCCATCAAATGTTTCCCTTGCCAACCTTTATCTCCTCGAACCCATCACGATATCAGGACTAAAAAGAATTTCCCAGATTTCAACGCGAGAAAGGTTGAAGAGTCGGCCAACCATGGTAAGCCTATGTTTACTGGCTGATATTACCAACAATGCCCCATGGATACCTATGCAAACTGCATTTTTTCAAAGGGAGCATGAGGTAGCCAGTGACCCATACAAGGCAGCTGAGGCCCAAAATGGCAGCGCATAGCAAATCTGACACCTAGAAAAATTGTGCATACTAGGACATTGGATGTAGACAACACTTGCATACTGGTATGTTGGATGTAGACATCACTTGCATACTAATATGTTGGATGTAAAAGAAAGGTGAAGAGAGTGGTGAGAGAGAGCAAAAGGAGAGCAGATGAAAGAGTTGGAGAGGCTCTGTCAAGAAATTTTGCTGAAAACAATAAATTTTTTTAGAGCGAGATAAACAACTTAAGAAAGCCTAGGGAACAAATGGATTTGTCAGTTAAAAACAGAGTAGGGGAGTTAGTAGATGGGTAGATGGCAGGAATATTTTGAGGAACTTTTAAATGTCGATGAAAAAAAGGGAGGCGGTAATTTCATGCACTGGCCAGGGAGGTATAACATCGTTTAAGAGTGAAGAAGAGCAGGATGTGAGTGTGGGGGAGGTGCGTGAGGCATTACGTAGAATGAAAGGGGGTAAAGCAGCTGGAACTGACGGGAATATGACAGAAATGTTAAAAGCAGGGGGATATAGTGTTGGAGTGGTTGGTATTTTTGTTTAATATATGTATGAAAGGAGGGGTCTGAGATAGTGTCAGCTGGGAGGGACTATTCTCAGCTGTCGTATCTGAGCTCCTCTGCAAAGACAGTGATTATGTATGAGTGTGGTGAAAGTGTTGAATGATGATAAAAGTATTTTCTTTTTGGGGATTTTCTTTCTTTTTGGGTCACCCTGCCTCGGTGGGAGACGGCCGACTTGTTGAAAAAAAAAAAAATGTATGAAAGTGGGGAAGGTACCTAGGGATTGGCAGAGAGCATGTATAGTTCCTTTATATAAAGGTAAGGGGGATAAAAGAGATTGTAAGAATTATATGGGAATAAGTTCACTGAGTGCAAAAGGAGAGGCTCTGTCAAGAAATTTTCCCCATGCGTGTCGTAAGAGGTGACTAAAATGCCGGGAGCAAGGGGCTAGTAACCCATTCTCCTGAATATATTACTAAATGTAAAAGGAGAAACTTTCGTTTTTCCTTTTGGGCCACCCTGCCTCGGTGGGAAACGGCCAATGTGTTGAAAGAAAGAAAGAAGTTTACTGAGTATACCAGGTAAAGTGTATGGCAGGGTTATTATTGAAAGAATTAGAGGTAAGACAGAGAGTAGGATTGCAGATTAGCAAGGAGGCTTTGGAGTGGGTAGGGGATGTTTAGATCAAGTGTTTACATTGAAGCATATATGTGAACAGTAGGTAGGGAAGTTTTCATTGCATTTATGGATTTAGAAAAGGCATATGATAGAGTAGATAGGGGAGCAATGTGGCAAGTGTATAGAATAGGTAGTAAGTTACTGAAGGCTGTAAAGAGTTTTTATGAGGACAGTGAGGCTCAGGTAGTAGGTACAGTGGACCCCCGAGTTTCGTAAACTAGGAAACCGTACAATTATGTAAGTATAATATTGTAAGTGCTTGTGGAAGTGTATTTTTGGGAGTCTGAAATAGACTAACCTACGTGACATTTTTCCTTAAGGGAGTAAATTCGTTCGGTAATGGCGCTTGAGCAGACTTCAGGAGTGAAGTTTTTACAAACTCGGGGTCCACTGTAGTAGGTTGGTAGACAGCAACCGCCCAGGGAGGTACTACCGTCCTGCCAAGTGAGTGTAAAACGAAACCCTGTAATTGTTTTACATGATGGTAGGATTGCTGGTGTCTTTTTTCTGTCTCATAAACATGCACGATTTCAGGTACATCTTGCTACTTCTACTTACACTTAGGTCACACTACACATTCATGTACAAGCATATATATACACACCCCTCTGGGTTTTCTTCTACTTATTTTTTTACTAGTTCTTGTTCTTATTTCCTCTTATCTCTATGGGGAAGTGGAAAAGAATTCTTCCCCCGTAAGCCATGCGTGTCGTAAGAGGCGACTAAAATGCTGAGAGCAGGGGGCTAGTAACCCCTTCTCTTGTATATATTACTAAATGTAAAATGAGAAACTTTCGTTTTTCCTTTTGGGCCACCCTGCCTTTGTGAGGACGGCCGACATGTTGAAAGAAGAAGAAAAGTGAGGCTCAGGTTAGGGTGTGAAGGAGAGAGGGAGATTACTTCCTGGTAAAAGAAGGTCTTAGACAGGGATATGTAATGTCACCATGGTTGTTTAATATATTTATAGATGGGGTTGTAAAAGAAATAAATGCTACGGTGTTCGGGAGAGGGGTGGGATTAAATTATGGGGAATAATATGCAAAATGGGAGTTGACACAGTTACGTTTGCTGATGATACTGTGCTTATGGGAGATTCTAAAGAAAAGTTGAAAAGGTTAGTGGACAAGTTTGGGAGGGTATGTAAAGGTAGAAAGTTAAAAGTGAACATAGATAAAAGTAAGGTGATGAGGGTATCAAACAATTTAAATAAAAAAAAATTGGATATCACATTGGAGAAAGGGATTATGGAAGAAGTAAATTTATTTTATTATATTTATTAACACATCGGCCGATTCCTACCAAGGCAGATTGGCCCGAAAAAGAAAAACTTTCATCATTCACTCCATCACTGTCTTGCCAGAGGGGTGCTTTACACTACAGTTATAAAACTGCAACATTAACACCCCTCCTTCAGAGTGCAGACACTGTACTTCCCATCTCCAGGACTCAAGTCCGGCCTGCCGGTTTCCCTGAATCCCTTCATAAATGTTACTTTGCTCACACTCCAACAGCACGTCAAGTATTAAAAACCATTTGCCTCCATTCACTCCTATCAAATATACTCACACATGCTTGCTGGAAGTCAAAGCCCCTCGCACACAAAACTTCCTTTACCCCCTCCCTCCAACCTTTCCTAGGCCGACCCCTACCCCGCCTTCCCTCCACTACAGATTTATACACTCTCGAAGTTATTCTGTCTCGTTCCATTCTCTCTACATGTCCGAACCACCTCAACAACCCCTCCATAGCTCTCTGGATAATAGTTTTGGTAATCCCGCACCTCCTCCTAATTTCCAAACTCTGAATTCTCTGCATTATATTCACACCACACATTGACCTCAGACATGACATCTCCACTGCCTCCAGCCTTCTCCTCATTGCAACATTCATCACCCATGCTTCACACCCATATAGGAGTGTTGGTATAACTATACTCTCATACATTCCCTTCTTTACTTCCATGGACAAAGTTCTTTGTCTCCACAGACTCAAAGTGCTCCACTCACCCTTTTCCCTCATTAATTCTATGATTCACCTCATCCTTCATAGACCCATCTGCTGACATGTCCCTCCCAAATATCTGAATACATTCACCTCCTCCATACTCTCTCCCTCCAATCTGATATCCAATCTTTCGTCACCTAATCTTTTTTTTATCCTCATCACCTTACTCTTTCCTATATTCACTTTCAATTTTCTTCTTACACACCCTACCAAATTCATCCACCAACCTCTGCAACTTTCTTCAGAATCTCCCAAAAGCACAGTGTCATCAGCAAAAAGCAACTGTGACAACTCCACTTTGTATTTAATTCTTTATCTTTTAACCCCACAGCTCTTGCAAGACCCTCGCATTCACTTCTCTTACAACCCCATCTATAAATATATTGAACAACCACGGTGACATCAAACATCCTTGTCTAA
>WNWK01054321.1:0-11594 GCA_009830355.1 Cherax destructor
TTTTTGTTCATAGAGGCTCCTTGATGTTATGAGCAATATGATGATCATGTATTCGTAACAAGTATAATGTGGTGAGTTTCTATGTCGATTAGAATATGTAAATTCTGTTGGTAATTATAAGCGTTCATATGTTTAGAACGTTTCCATGTATGTAATATGTATATATACCTGTTTCTTAATAAAATATAAAAAAAAAAGTTACCACGTTCACCACATCTTACAGTTACCACGTTCACCACACATCTTACAGTTACCACGTTCACCACACATCTTACAGTTACCACGTTCACACACATCTTACACTTACCACGTTCACCACATATCTTACAGTTACCACGTTCACCACACATCTTACAGTTACCACGTTCACCACATATCTTACACTTACCACGTTCACCACATATCTTACAGTTACCACGTTCACCACACATCTTACACTCACCACGTTCACCACATATCTTACAGTTACCACGTTCACCACACATCTTACAGTTACCACGTTCACCACATATCTTACACTTACCACGTTCACCACATATCTTACACTTACCACGTTCACCACATCTTACAGTTACCACGTTCACCACATCTTACAGTTACCACGTTCACCACATATCTTACACTTACCACGTTCACCACATATCTTACAGTTACCACGTTCACCACACATCTTACAGTTACCACGTTCACCACATATCTTACACTTACCACGTTCACCACATATCTTACACTTACCACGTTCACCACATATCTTACAGTTACCACGTTCACCACACATCTTACAGTTACCACGTTCACCACACATCTTACAGTTACCACGTTCACCACACATCTTACAGTTACCACGTTCACCACATATCTTACACTTACCACGTTCACCACACATCTTACAGTTACCACGTTCACCACACATCTTACACTTACCACGTTCACCACATATCTTACAGTTACCACGTTCACCACACATCTTACAGTTACCACGTTCACCACATACCTTAGTTACCACGTTCACCACATATCTTACAGTTACCACGTTCACCACACATCTTACACTTACCACGTTCACCACATATCTTACAGTTACCACGTTCACCACACATCTTACAGTTACCACGTTCACCACATATCTTAGTTACCACGTTCACCATATATCTTACAGTTACCACGTTCACCACATATCTTACAGTTACCACGTTCACCACACATCTTACACTCACCACGTTCACCACATATCTTACACTTACCACGTTCACCACACATCTTACAGTTACTACGTTCACCACACATCTTACACTTACCACGTTCACCACATATCTTACAGTTACCACGTTCACCACACATCTTACAGTTACCACGTTCACCACATATCTTAGTTACCACGTTCACCACATATCTTAGTTACCACGTTCACCACATATCTTACAGTTACCACGTTCACCACACATCTTACACTCACCACGTTCACCACATATCTTACACTCACCACGTTCACCACATATCTTACACTTACCACGTTCACCACATATCTTACACTCACCACGTTCACCACACGTGTTACACTTGCTACGTTCACTACTTTTTTCTCTTAATTTTTAGGCAAACTTCATGGAACTTTTAGCATAGACATTTCACTATCTTCTAAACCTACAATAAAACTTCATTATAATCTGAATATTATTAAAAAATTCCAAAATATTTATGCAGTTGAGCCTTAAGTAGTACTTTGCAGAGGCGCCCATATACGACAGTTTAGATGTCACCCCAAACAGCCAATATTCCAAACCCCTCCTTTAAAATGCAGGCATTGTACTTCCCACCTCCAGGGCCATACAGTGCTTGCAGAATGGGAAGTAATGAGGTTTGATCCTCCACAGTGGCTCAAAAGTTTTCTTGCGCCTCCCCTTTTATTGATTTATTTATGTGCATCGGCTTTCTACACAGGATACAGGTGTCAAATAAATTCACTCCTCAAATTGGTCAAAAATTAATAAATCTGCCCATAGTTTATAGGATGGAGTTGACCACAAAAGAGAGACAGTGGGAACGCAGTGAAAATTTAAAAGAGCCAACATAAACACTGAGTTTCACTGCAGTGTCTTGACTGACGGGCAACACTGAAAAGGATCTTGAAATGTTTTGAACTGTGAGTGACAGGAAAGTGGCAGACCAGCAGCTCTCTTCTTTATGTGAGGCTTTCTGATGTTCCTGAGATTTCTAAAACACCGAGAGATATCAGACAAGATCCAGGAGCTGGAGACTACACTCAGAGCTTGGGACTAATCCTGTAGTGGAAAACGGCAAAAGTGCCTCATGTTATACACTGCTGACAGCATCGATGTGGACTAAAACCTCCTGCTATCTGCCTTTCTTACGTAGAACTTCTGCTGTTGATAGATCATATTATGACCATCTGAATATTTTATTAAGATGATCTTAAAAAAAGTAGTCACTCCTAATACAGCTGTAACCAAGCTCCTCTCTTTTTTATATGTGCGGGTTGTGTGTGTATTGTTCCAGTCACGGTATTGTGCCTTTTTTTGTTATTCAAGGCAACTTACTGTAGATATAGTGTGAAACTGTTATTATTATTATTATTATTATTATTATTATTATTATTATTAGACACATGGGAAAGTGTTACTCCTGATGGGAGAATTCCCAGTTATAAGGAAGTCACCCTAACTATACATATCCGACGGCAGCCAAAAGCATCTAGATGGAATTACCTTACAATGGTGGACAGAGCAACACCATGGTGTGGGACTAAACATGTACACCCACAGTGGTTGCCCACCTACCACCAATACAGGAGGGATGAAGGAAGGGAAGCTGCCAGCTTCAGGGAGTCCCAAACGTCTTAAAAAAACAGCTAACATGTTTAATACATAGTCTTTCACATACGTTTAGAGACCCCTCTGCTCACTGGGAAAGAGCATATCCAAGTTCCTGAAGAAGTTAGGCGAGAGACTCATCAGAGAAAGGAAGGAACCCAGTGTAGCAAGTTTTCAGTTTCAGCATCTCAGCGTTGTGGTTCAGAGGGAAGCTTGGACTCTGAATATGCCGTTAAGGGTGACAACGGCAGTTTTGCCTGCTTCCTGATGCGCTGGCAGCTTGACTGTAAATCACTTTCTTAATGGAAGTGTCGCCAGGCAGGCTAGCATGGAGTGCATAATATAAACGTCTGTGTGGCAGAGTATCAATGGCAGTGCCTCTCAGAGTATCAGTGGCAGTGCTTGTCACTGCTTTTCTGCAGCATTTTAGTTTCTCTTGATGGAGTAGCCAAACTGCCGTACGCGCATTTCTTAATATCCAGTAGAGTGTGGTTTTACTTTCCTGTACATTTAAGGACTGTACGATGCTCTAGATGTGATGAGTCTTGCATTATGACTGTGTTCAACTGACTGGACAGCAACAACGAAATGTGTGTGATGTGTGTGTGTACTCACCTAATTGTGGTTGCAGGGGTCGAGACTCAGCTCCTGGCCACGCCTCTTCGCTGTCCGCTACTAGGTCTCTGCTCTCCCTGCTCCATGAGCTTTATCATTCCTTGTCTTAAAACTATGTATGGTTCCTGCCTCCACTATATCTTTCTCTAGACTATTCCACTTCCTGACTACTCTGTGGCTGAAGAAATGCTTCCTAACATCCCTTTGACTCATCTGAGTCTTCAGCTTCCAGTTGTGTCCCCTTGTTTCTGTGTTCCCTCTCTGGAACATCCTGTCACTGTCTACCTTGTCGATTCCCCGCAGTATTTTGTATGTCGTTATCATGTCTCCTCTGACCCTTCTTTCCTCCAGTGTTGTTAGTCCTATTTCCCTCAACCTTTTTTCATAGGACAGACCCCTGAGTTGTGAAACTAACCTTGTCGCAAACCTTTGCACTTTGCTTGACCAGGTGTGGGTTCCAGACTGGTGCTGCATATTCTAGTATGGGCTTGACGTACACGGTGTACAGTGTCTTGAACGATTCCTTGTTAAGGTAACGGAACGCTAATCTTAGGTTTGCCAGTCGCCCATATGCTGCCGCAGTTATCTGGTTGATGTGTGCCTCCGGAGACGTGCTTGGCGTTATACGCACCCCAAGGTCTTTCTCCTTTGCCGAGGTTTGTAGCCTTTGTCTGCCTAGCCTGTACTCTGTCAGCGGTCTTCTTTGCCCTTCTCCGATCTTCATGACTTTGCATTTGGTGGGATTGAATTCGAGAAGCCAGTTGCTAGACCAGATGTCAAGCTTGTCCAGGTCTGTTTGAAGTCCTGCTTGGTCCTCTTCCGATGTGATTCTCCTCATTAATTTCACATCATCTGCGAACAGAGACACTTCTGAGTCTATCCCGTCCGTCATGTCATTTACATATACCAAGAATAACACTGGTCCTAGGACTGACCCTGCGGTACACCGCTCGTCACAGGCGCCCACTGTGATACCTCATCACGCACCATGACCCGTTGTTGCCTCCTGTGAGGTATTCCTGATCCATTCCAGTGCCCTTCCTGTTATACATGCTTGTTCTTCCAACTTCTTTACTAATCTCATGTGAGGAACTGTGTCGAAGGCCTTCCTGCAGTCCAGGAAAATGCAATCAACCCACCCTTCTCTCTCTTACCTTACCTCTGTTACTTTATCATAGAACTCTAGGAGGTTTGTTACACAGGATTTGCCTTCCCGGAATCCGTGCTGTCTGGTGTTTATTATCCTGTTCTGCTCGAGGTGCTCCACCACCATGTGTGTGTGTGTGTGTGTGTGTGTGTGAAGAACAACGTAAAGCAGTGCCGTAGTTGTAAGGTATTAGGTAATGCTCTCTAGTCTGCAACTAACTCAGTCTGTAGTATTAAAGTGGTTAGGGAGTCTTGATCCGTTGAACACATTCCATCTATTACCCCATATGTCTGGCTTCACCGAGCATGAGTTGAGTAACTTAACTATGTATATGATTTACAACAGACAAACTGAAATGCCTTTCTACAAGACTAGCATATTTTACAGATGATTATGCAAGGAATTTCAGAAAAATCTAACGGAAAATTTATACAGTAGCAGAATAATACAACATTATAGGCTAAATTCCAGTTAGTAATCTAAAATAAAGTATAGCCTAATAATACAGTCATACTCACATACCTTTGACTTGGAGTTAGCACTTTCAAATAAAACCTACCTAAAACAAATGATTTCGGAACCTAATTAAATCGTTTAATGAATAAAACAATCGGAGAGTAATATTATGCAAATTGCCTGGTAATACAAACCAGGCACAGTCTTTAATATTATACACACAATCATGATTTTTAGGAAAATATTTCTAAATGCTGCATTATTTGAAGATGCGTTTCCCATGTGGAGCCTCAGCTGCTCACCTATATGTGGTTGCAGGGGTCGATTCACAGCTCCTGGCTTCGAGTCTTCGCTAATCGCTACTAGGTCCACTCTCTCCCTGCTCCAAGAGACTTATCGTACCTCTTATTATAGCTATGTATGTATCCTGCCTCCACTACTTCACTCCAGATTTTTCCACTTCTGACAACTCTCCTGTGACTCATCTGAGTTTTCAACTTCCAGTTGTGTCTCTAAGTTCCGTATACCATCTCTGAAACATTCTGGCTTTGTCCTCCTTGTCAATTCCTCTCAGTATTTTATACGTCGTTATCATGTCCCCCCGTCCCTCCTGTCCTCCAGCATGAAGGAAGTGTTCACTGTTGGCAGTGAAGCTGAACTTGAAAACCCTGTGTGTATATGTGTTCGTCAGCACCTGAAGAATGGGAGGGTAACAAGTTACATTAAAAGGAAGAGTCGGTTTAAATGTTTCGACTAAGAGCCCTTTCATCCTGTATCAAAGCCTCGCCCTTGAAGGATGTGACCTAAAAATTAACATTCCCATATTTTTATCTTTCAACTTATGAACTCTTTTCTACGCGAGAAAATCTTTTCTAGATCGTCCTGAAAATTAAAATAGACATTCGACTATTTCGTTATAGAGAAAAAAAATGTACTGGCCCCAAAATATTTTTTCGAATGAGTTGCACTCGTATATTTTTCAAGGATTAAGCCGTTAAAATTTTATGTTGTGTGCGTAGTGAATAAACAAAATTTATTATTATTATTATTATTATTATTATTATTATTATTATTATTATTATTATTATCTAACATATTGCAACTGCCACCTATATTATGCTTTAGTTGCTAACTCGCTGAAAAACTTGCAATTTATATTGGAAACTTAAAATATATTGCTTAAATATATATTATACAGCAAAAAAAATCATACTGGAAAGATTTACATTATGCTGGAAAGATGTATTATAATGGATAAATGGATTATACTGAAAAACTGTATTATTTAGGAAATATTATGCAGGAAAGTTGTATTATACGAGAAACATTTCTTATGCTGGAAAGATATATTATACTGTGTTATCTATTAGAGGTTCTGGGGATTATCATTCCCAATGCCCAGTCTCAGACCAGGCTTCCCAAGGCCCAGTCTCAGACCAGGCCTCCCAAGGCCCAGTCTCAGGCCAGGCCTCCCAAGGACCAGTCTCAGGCCAGGCCTCCCAAGGACCAGTCTCAGGCCAGGCCTCCCAAGGACCAGTCTCAGGCCAGGCCTCCCAAGGCCCAGTCTCAGACCAGGCCTCCCAAGGCCCAGTCTCAGGCCAGGCCTCCCAAGGCCCAGTCTCAGACCAGGCCTCCCAAGGCCCAGTCTCAGACCAGGCCTCCCAAGGCCCAGTCTCAGACCAGGCCTCCCAAGGCCCAGTCTCAGACCAGGCCTCCCAAGGCCCAGTCTCAGACCAGGCCTTCCAAGGCCCAGTCTCAGACCAGGCCTCCCAAGGCCCAGTCTCAGACCAGGCCTCCCAAGGCCCAGTCTCAGACCAGGCCTCCCAAGGACCAGTCTCAGACCAGGCCTCCCAAGGACCAGTCTCAGACCAGGCCTCCCAAGGCCCAGTCTCAGACCAGGCCTCCCAAGGCCCAGTCTCAGACCAGGCCTCCCAAGGCCCAGTCTCAGACCAGGCCTCCCAAGGCCCAGTCTCAGACCAGGCCTCCCAAGGCTCAGTCTCAGACCAGGCCTCCAAGGCCCAGTCTCAGACCAGGCCTCCAAGGCCCAGTCTCAGGCCAGGCCTCCCAAGGACCAGTCTCAGACCAGGCCTCCCAAGGCCCAGTCTCAGACCAGGCCTCCCAAGGCCCAGTCTCAGGCCAAGCCTCCTAGGCCCAGTCTCAGACCAGGCCTCCCAAGGCCCAGTCTCAGGCCAGGCCTCCCAAGGCCCAGTCTCAGACCAGGCCTCCCAAGGCCCAGTCTCAGACCAGGTCTCCCAAGGCCCAGTCTCAGATCAGGTCTCCCAAGGCCTAGTCTCAGACCAGGCCTCCCAAGGCCCAGTCTCAGACCAGGCCTCCCAAGGCCCAGTCTCAGACCAGGCCTCCCAAGGCCCAGTCTCAGGCCAGGCCTCCCAAGTCCCAGTCTCAGACCAGGCCTCCCAAGGCCCAGTCTCAGACCAGGCCTCCCAAGGCCCAGTCTCAGACCAGGCCTCCCAAGGCCCAGTCTCAGATCAGGTCTCCCAAGGCCTAGTCTCAGACCAGGCCTCTCAAGGCCCAGTCTCAGACCAGGCCTCCCTAGGCCTAGTCTCAGACCAGGCCTCCAAGGCCCAGTCTTAAACCAGGCCTCCCAAGGCCCAGTTTAAGACCAGGCCTCCCAAGGCCCAGTTTAAGACCAGGCCTCCCAAGGCCCAGTATCAGACCAGGCCTCCCAAGGCCCAGTATCAGACCAGGGCTCCCAAGGACCAGTCTCAGATCAGGTCTCCCAAGGCCTAGTCTCAGACCAGGCCTCACAAGGCCCAGTCTCAGACCAGGCCTCCTAGGCCTAGTCTCAGACCAGGCCTCCCAAGGCCCAGTTTAAGATCAGGCCTCCCAAGGCCCAGTTTAAGACCAGGCCTCCCAAGGCCCCGTATCAGACCAGGGCTCCCAAGGACAAGTCTTAGATCAGGTCTCCCAAGGCCTAGTCTCAGACCAGGCCTCTCAAGGCCCAGTCTCAGACCAGGCCTCCCTAGGCCTAGTCTCAGACCAGGCCTCCCAAGGCCCAGTTTAAGACCAGGCCTCCCAAGGCCCAGTTTAAGACCAGGCCTCCCAAGGCCCAGTTTAAGACATGGCCTCCCAAGGCCCAGTTTAAGACCTGGCCTCCCAAGGCCCAGTTTAAGACCAGGCCTCCCAAGGCCCAGTTTAAGACCAGGCCTCCTCAGCTGGAGAGGAAATATTGCAGAGTAAAAAACTATTAAGACCCACACAGGAAAGTAAAGGTATACGTATACTGAATTGTAATATTTACCTGTCATCTTACGTGTTTACCAGACAGAAAGAAAAGATCAGCTTGCCAGTCAATAAATTAACAGTTTTCCATTTGGCAGGAGGAAACTGGAAATATTTTTTTATTGTACTGCCTAGGCATGAATTATATTCTGAAGATTTATTATTCAAAATATTATAATGGAAAAATATTTATTATATATACACACACACACACACACACACACACAATACACACCTTCAACCAGGACTTTCTTGTCTCCATTTCTCAAGAGGACCTCTTGCCAGGATAACCTGCCAACATCCCTCGTGTAAACCCTCTCAACTCCCTGGTCTTCCTCTGGCTCCCTGGTGAGTGATAAGCCGGTGGTCAGCTGACAGCAGCAGCTTTGGCTCGCGGTACCTGGCAGGCAGCCTGACATCTTTCGGATAATGGCTTCTTTCCTAACCAAGCACACCAATCTCTCTCTCTCTCTCTCTCTCTCTCTCTCTCGCTCTCTCTCTCTCTCTCTCTCTCTCTCTCTCTCTCTCTCATTTTTATTTTTGACGCTTAAGGTTCTACGGGAGTTAGGCTAAAAGTTCCTCCGTGTATTTTACAAGTGTGAGTACTTGTTTCTAGTGTGAGAATGAACGATCGTTGAAAGGGCGATGCCCTTGAGAACAGTAGAATAATACTATCTAGTCCTTACAAGAAAAAAAACCCATAGTTGTTTATACCATTTCGTGCACTCTTAAAGGACTAATATTAACAATATAAAAATATAAAATATATATACTGGACATATATAAATGCAGTGGACACTAAATCTAAAATATTACATAATATTGCAAACGTTTAGTGGAAAATGTGCCTTTATTGCAAGACATTAAAATTTAATGTTAATTTAAATTTAGCTTAAGGAGAATTAAAGAGCAAATAGGGAAGTAATGATTAAAACTTAAAAAAAAAAATTATGAAACATTGTATAATATACAACTTTGAAGTAAAAGTGACTGACACAGTTTACTGTAAACTGACACAGTTTACTGTGTCAGGGAAATACATTAAGCACATGATTTTCATTCATTAAGTTAGCTTTGTAATTCATCCGACAAGTTATTCTACATTTTGTCCCTTATATCTACATCATGTTTCTATAGTGAACGAGTCGTGAGTGATACTGTGTGTTCTGTTCCAACTTTCCAGGAAGTGACTCAGGTCACCATCAGAAGCATTACACTGTAGTGTATCAAAGGTGTTGAGTGAACAGTAATATATATATATATATATATATATATATATATATATATATATATATATATATATATATATATATATATATATATATATATATATATATATATTAAGTCAGGGATTTACAACATACGATAGTTATATCATCAGCAAAGAGTACTGTCTAAAGATGGAGGAGGAAGAGAAGAACGCCCTGCGATGCTATCTTTCTGAACACCTAATTTAGCTGGATGGGTAGCTGAGGAAGTGTAATTTATGACTACGTACTGCTCTCTCTTAGTTAAGCAGGATTCCAGGTAGCTGTATAAATTCCCTCTGAAATCGTATCTAAAGCCTTACGTAGATCAATACAAAAAATCCAGTGGGATTCTCTTTCTCTTCTCTTTAGAGTGCTGAATAAACTGTGTCAAACATTTTTTATTTTAGTTCACTTGGCTGAAGTACGTCGACGACAATTTGATGAAGGTACCTATTGCAGATTAATGACTCTGCCACTTTTGAACAACTTACTCACCAAAGTGGAAGATTAATCTATTTACAGGAACTAAAGGAAGATTTAGGCATTAACATATAAAGCATACAGCTACACATTTATATATCTTACGACGGGAACATTAAATACCTAACCGCAGAACAATTAAGTACCTAGCTACAGAACTACTGTGTACCTAACTGCAGAACCACTGTGTACTTAACTACAGAACCATTGCTACTCAATGACAGAACCACAAAAGTAAGTAATTTTACAAAGCCATCTCGGCAGTGAGATCTAGACCTAAGATGACTTAGGAATTATGGATGTATTCTTGACAAAATGTGCGTATTAAACTATATATATTACAAAAGTTTCCATGGCTAATAAAGCCCTTCCTAGGCTTACTTTCCAAAATATTTTCGTATATCCATAAATATGCTTAAAATGCTAAAACTTGAGAAAATATATTTCAGAGGAGATTTTCGCATCCTGCCGTGAAAATATTTGCTGAGGTAAACATTGGTTGCTTGAACTAATGGTGTGACTGAGTGGGTGGGTGATGGGTGATGGGTGAGGGATGGGGTTGATATGTTATAAAAAGCTTTTTTTTTTTTAATATTTTTCCATCCATATTTTTGAGAGTTATTTTATAGTTTGCCAATGTAACATTTGAATTTCTCACAATTTTATTTACATGAATCTTCCGGTGACAATGTTTCTTTTTTAATAATCACTCCTACATTCCTCTCTTTCTGATAATTTCAATACTTTGTTAGTCTGTACTCTTCACCAATGCACCACGCAGAAACAAACGGGTATATACAGAGAAAGATCGCAGTCAGCAGGATTCGAACCCACTACATGAAGATTGACAAGGTATGGCCTGATTTCGCCAGAAATCAGGCCATACAGGAATGAGAATGAAATAGCTTGAAATCATGCTTGAGGCCCACTGATGTGACCGGCTGTACCCTCCACAGGATGGGTTTCGTACATCAAGTAATTAAATCTGAGTTTGAGATGAGACTTCAGCAGGGCGATGAGGAGTTCAAGTGTCTGGTGTGTGTATGTGGTGGTGTTGGAGATAACACGAAGAGGCGGAGTGAGGAGTTCAAGTGTCTGGTGTGTGTATGTGGTGGTGTTGGAGATAACACGAAGAGGCGGAGTGAGGAGTTCAAGTGTCTGGTGTGTGTATGTGGTGGTGTTGGAGATAACACGAAGAGGCGGAGTGAGGAGTTCAAGTGTCTGGTGTGTGTATGTGGTGGTGTTGGAGATAACACGAAGAGGCGGAGTGAGGAGTTCTGGAAGTGTTTGGTTGTGGGCAGGCACAAGTATAGAGACTGATCAAGTAAATGAGGTAATGATGAATTGCTAACCACAAAATACTAGTATCTTGGGTTAAATAATCTCTCGCACTATTTTACAGATCTTGATGTGTTTAGGAAGGAGTGATAAGCGTGAAAATACTTTTCTCTCTACGCTCCGTCCCATCTGCCTCCATTCCTTTCCCTTCCTCGCTCTTCCAACCCTTTCCCTCTCCTTTCCTTCCTCCCTCATCTCTCTTTCCTCTCTGCCTCCCTCCGACAGCCCTTGGCGATG